>LUGF01052824.1:52910-63374 GCA_001625245.1 Calycopis cecrops | reverse complement strand
TGCAGCCCTCTCCTCACAGTGAAGGGGCTTGTAGCTAGTCAATAGCCACGCCATGGTCCTCCTGTCATTAATCACTCTCTCTAGTCTATCATCTATGGTTAACCGTAGTCTACGTAAATGTAGATCATGCTTCATCAATTCAATCATGCTTATCCCTCGCCCGGTTCTAGAGTGGTGGATGTAATAATGATATAATAATGTCTTCCTAGCCGATTTCGGCTACGGCGGCCGTCTATATAGGCCGTGCCATCTGCGCAGGACATATTATAGTGCACAAGTGTGCGCGCAAACACAAGTGCACTCTCTATTCCCTCATTCTCATATTCCGTTGAGATGGCAATCCCACACGACCGGTGAGAAATCAGGCGCAGGACCTACGGCTTAACGTGCTCTCCGAGGCACGGGGGTGTAACACCGCCAACTTCCTGACTCCGGACTGTTATTAGAAATTGAAAAATCCCAATAACAATTTTCGGTCCGTCCCGGGATTCGAACCCTGGACCTCACGTCTGTGGTTGAACACGCTTACCACTAGACCACGAGGCAAATGGTGGATGTACCGCAAGCGTAAACCGCTCACCTTCCGTATGACACAGGTGCTCACCGGGCGTGGATGCTTCGGTGCGTATCTGTGTCGAATCCGCTGGGAGACAGACGCGCTACCATGAATGTGGCGCTGCTGAGGACACGGCCCAGCACACCCTTGAGGTGTGTCCTAGATGGACCGTGCAGCTTCACGATTTGGTAGCGGCGCTGGGAGGGATGGACCTCTCACTCTCGCTCTCTGAGCGTAATCTGCTCAATGATCGAGAGTGACAGATCCTGGGAGGCGATGGCCTCCTTCTGCGAGACGGTAATGTCCCAGAAGGAGGCCGCTGGGCGGGCCGGGGAGGTGGAGAATGTCCTAGCAAGTGAACGACGAGTGGGAGTGTAAAGGCGCTACTCGCAACTTATGTCGCCTCTATACCTGAGGCCAGAGGTTAGGATGGGAACCCGACCCTATTGCACGGCCCCGACTTCGGAAAGGGCTAAACTAGGCTGTCGGATTAGCCCCACTGTTTTGGAGAAGTCCGGTCCTTTACGGGGGACTGGCCAGTCGCCGAAATGCTCTGTTGTTGACAGATCCGGGGCACCTAAATATAGGCGGCCGGTGACATGCGGGGTTTTAGTGGGTATTCTGTTTATCCGGGAGTCCCACACACTTCCACCGGACCTAGCACTCGGTCCGGTGGCAGTGCGTAAATACATTTCCTCACAAAAAAAACATGCTTATCACTATTACCTAGGCGATACTAACCTGCGGTAAACTACACAGCAAGGCTATGATCCAGGCGCAGGTAAGCATCATCTTGCTGCGTTTCCTGACGTCGGCCAATCGTAAAGGATAGAGAACAGCAAAAAACCTGAAAAAAAACATACTGTCAAAAATTTATAAACCTAATTTTTTCTAGGCCAAATCGAGCCGACACGACGTGGGTGTCGCCTTACTTTGACATAAGATCATTGTGTTTGGGTCTCCGGTTTGTAAGGTTCCGGAGGTACAATGGGGAAAACGAGAGTAGCAGCGGCAAAACATCTGCGTATCCTCCGTGCTTGCCATACATACGAGTGTCTACAGGTAGTCAGTAAAAGCCTCAAACACGTCTGTATATTATTATTTTTTAAAGTTTATGGTAGCAATCGGAGCTATATTCATGACTACGGACTCCCATAGACATCCGCGTAGGGGTTATATAGATGCGTTGCCCCACTTCCTCCTTCTCCCTCCATGGGCCACCGGCTACTTACACACTGCACAAAACGTGACAGCCCAGCTGTCATTTCACGCCGGTGTCACGGGTACCTCCCCAGTCATGCCGGCCCAATTCGTCTACATGCATGCATGCATGCAGCGTGGCACTACCTCTTACAAAATATTAAAAAAATATGTTACAATGATAAACATAAAGGTATTAAGTCTCGTAGAATTGTGATAACAAAGAACACTTAACATACATTCATAAAGAAAAATAAAGAGCCAATTAGTACATTCTTCGTTTTCATAAAGGTCATGCAAAGAATATCTTAAGTGGTATTTATTCTGCGAAAAGTATCTAATAATATATGAATATTTTACGTGAAATGAAAACACTTCAAACAACTATGTTTCAAAAGCGTTAAATGAATTTTCTGAAGTTTCCAACTTCATGTTCATATTGGATTCTTTGAGCTAGTTAAACTTTGAGTGGATTATCGCTGAGCTAACTCCTTCCCGGTGAAATAAGGTTAGCTGGTAAATGTTAGGTGTTTGTGATAAATCTTTATATAAAGATTTCAATTCAAAACTAGCGCTTTAGTTTCTGAAGTTTGATACTTCAATAGCGGTACGAGTGCCCTAGAATACTAATTTGTGAATACCAATTTGAAGCTTTATCTAGGTACTTAATCGAGGCTTAATCGTATCTAGTCTAACACTGTAAAAGGTAGAGCCACGCTGCATATGCATGCAATGGGCCTCCGGAACCCCACAATCCGGACGAAACGCAATTAAATGAAATGGGATAGTAAGGTATCATCCACGTGGTGTCGGGTCGACATGGCCGCAACGCGACAATGACACCACTTCTTTATATCAACATCATCATCACAACTTATTCGTACCTACTCTGTTGGATACACGGGGATAAATAGCTGATGTTCATAAACACACCAGCAAGTTCTTTTGAATAGATGGCATTTGTTTTCAACTTTTTTATTACTTTCGACGTAGCTTCACGATAGATTAACTACGAACGATTTTTAAAATTGACAGTTATGTCGCAATAATTGTGAGTATTTGTTTAGTGATGCAAGCGCCGCCACGCCTCCAACTAACCTCCAACCTTGCGAGAACCATAGTTTTTAATATTCAAGAGGACTTCAATAAAACAGTGCTAACTGTCATGGCGGCGCAATATGATTAGATTGACGTCAAACGCAAGTAACAAAGTGTAAATACTAGGCAGTTCGGCTAGAGTTTACTTGCCAGTGACGTAATCTGAGTTTCAACCGATCACAAAACGTTTTTGACGAGGACAAATAATTGGTTCCTTATTTCGCAAATTTTACAATAAAAATGCATTTTTTATATAAAATAGACTTGTATACGGTTTATTATTGTCTTATTTAATATGATGACTATAATTCGTAGTATATTTTTGATAGTGTCAAATAGCCTATTGTTTAATTTTTAAATATATTATGCGCTTTCACCTACACTAACATACTTACACATTCTACGCTTTCATCTGTATCTTAAGCATATCGTTATTCGTATGCTATAAAAAAAAGGTTTAGTAGCTGTTTCTATGCTGAATTGACCTCAGTATATTCAATTCATGACAATAAAACCTTGGGTTATATTTTTTTTATAGCATTTTCCGTACACCGCATACGAGTCTCACGATGGACAATTCCTGTAAAACTTTCAAGATAATCCAAACTATAGTAATAGTGGAATTTTTCAACCTCTTGCAGAAATCATGATGAACAAACTTCACGTTCAATTCACAAAATAATTTTGCCTTGAAAAATATAAAAACAGATGATATTTTTTATTCATTTCAGTGTTTTTTTATCCATTCGCAAGTAAAGTTAATTAGAAAGCCCACGTCATTACAATGCCCGCTAATAATCCAGTAATTAATCGATTTTTGCGAAGGCGAAAAATAAGGTTCACCAAAGTTAAAAGGCCGAGAGCATATTGTTTTCCGTCTAAAGAGACTTTAAGGGGAATCCTGTCCGGGATTTTAAAATTTCAAATTTAATAACTCGTTAAAACGACTTATTAAAATAAGTAGCTTTAAGTAGCTCCTCAAAGATACTTAAAACTTTTTACAGTTATCACTTACACGAGACCGGCGTAAAGTGACAGCTGTGCTGTCGCGTTTCGTGCGGTGTGTAAGTAGCCGGTGGCCCATGGAGGTGGGAGGAGAAAGGAGGGCAGCGCATCTGTATAGCCTCTATGTGGATGTTTGTGGGCGTCGGTAGTCATGAAAATGGCTCCGACTGCTCGTTTGCCCTCCTATACCATAAAAAAAAAAAACAAAAATCTTATGATGATCCTTGTCAGACAAACGAAGGACTTTTGGTTAGGTTTCTCCAAGATCACCGATTGGGCCAGAAAATTATTTTTTTTTATATCTTTTGTCTGTTAGTGTATAATTCAAGCTAAATTACTAAATGATTTTTTTGAATTAATAGAAATGTCTTTAGTTTATCTAAGTTTACATAATTATGTTAGGGCCAGCCCCCCCTTTTAAGTAATACTTATAATGACTGTGATAAGATAATATTATTTAGTAGAAATATAAGATAAATAGTATATTTATTGAAAATCACAAACTAGGTTTTAATTGGAAACTATAACATTCAGCTTAATATATCTTATTTAATAAAAAATTAACTGTTTGTACGTACGTACTAATATCAGCTAATATGTTTAATTATTGTACCACGTAAATTAGTCATTTAGGCTTTGTACCCATGTTAGTTACTTAATGAAATATCGATATAGTATATGCAGCATTGCAGCTGGGTTAGTACGGCACGACAGGAGATCTAGCTCGCACGACAGCATTGTAATTTCACAGCTGTGGGGGTTTCCGGTGGCCCCTGGGGAAAAACAGGAGAGCAAGCATCTGCATAACCTGCATGGAGATTCGATTCGATATCTTGTTTGCCCCCTTATACTATAAATAAATGTATGAAGTTAGAAGGAGGTAGTGCCTGTGGCGTCGGATGGGGCTGGCATATCTTGCTCACACGAAACCGCCGTAATTTTACAGCTGTGCTTGCCCTTATACGGTGTGTGGTTTTCCGGTGGCCCACGGCGAAGGCAGGAGTGCAACATATCTGTTTGGCCACAATGCGAAAGTGGCTGAAGGCTTCTATATTCATTAAAAGGGAGCTCGTTGTCTCCTTGTACTAAAATATTACCCTTTTTGGTTTCAAATACCCGAGCCCTTAAGGGAGGGATCTGAAGGGCGCAACAACAGATCTGGAGATGTCTGGACGGAACTACGTTAATGTGTTTGTGGACGGGGACTCCGCAAACATTTACATGTCTATTATATCTTATAGAGCGATTACGAGACCTAAATATTAAAATAAAATATAATAAAAATGTGTGGATTATCACGCTAGCCAGCCCTGTTAGGTAGTGCCTTGCTACTATGCTCTGCCTCTCTTTTACACGATATCGGCGTAGTGACAGCTGTGCTGTCGCGTTTCGTGCGGTATGCAAGCAGCCGGTAGCGCGTGGAGAAGGGAGGAGGAGTCGGTAGTCATGAAAGTGGCTCCGACTGTTTGATACTATACGATAAAAAGTAGCTAAGCCATACAAGTAATATGGGGGTATTTCTTTTGTCCAATAACCCATCGTTTGGAGTATCGTTGAATTATAAGGTCTTTGAAAAAGATTACCAGGTTGAGAACACCATTTTCCTATTTAGGTATTCGTTTCTGAAATATTTGGTTTATAAGTACAATTTTCTACAACACACTACTTTATTTCTAACACACTACTCAACACACTACACATTACTCTAGCCCCTTGGTATGTACCGTACTATACAACGGAAATATACTTAATCCCCCTTATTAATAAACGTGGAATAACTATATCTAAGTAATAACCTAGTAATAAACTGACATTTGTCAAATTCCATACTTTTATGTGTTTTTTATTATGGAATTTGACAGATGTCAGTTTATTACTAGGTTATTCCTTGGATAGAGTTATTCTATGTTTATTAATAAGGGGGTAAATGTTTTATAAATTTAATAAATCTTATATATTGGAGATGTATGTATATATATACAATCTTATTAATATTTTAAATGCGAAAGTTTGTATGTTTGTTTGTTTGTTTGTTACTCCTTCACACAAAAACTGCGGAAACGATTTTCATGAAATTTGGCAAACACATAGAGGGTAACTTGGATTAACACAGGATAGTTTTTATCCCGAAAAAATGTTCCTATGGGTATGGGATGCCATGGGATGGCTTTCCACGATATCAAAATTTACTCGGTTGAAACCGCGGGGAGCAGCTAGTACACACAAAAATCCATGACCTAGGCGGGATTCGAGTCCGACATGACGTCAAACTTACATCTTTTGTTGGAGGTTAAAAAACAAAACTTACCTGTCCAAAGATATGCACACTAGAACATTGGAGGAGAGATACAGCCCAAACGCGCGCAGGACTAGGAAGATCTTGCACGCCAAGTTGCCAGCCAGCCACGCGTTAGTCGTTTGCCAGCCAATCTGAAACAAAATATGACGTTAGTCAGGAAATAGTAAGAGGTAGTGCCATGCGTGCATGCGTGCAGCTGAATTGGGTCGTCACGACGGGGGGATGCCTCTCGCTTACACGACACCGGCGTAAAGCAACAGCTGTGCTGTCGCGTTTCGAGGTGTGTAAGTAGCCGGAGGCCCATGGAGATGGAGAAAGGAGGGCAGCACATCTGTATAAATAAATAATAAATAAAATAAATTTATTTCGGACAACCAAGATCCATATATGGGTTGGGAGCCATAGCCTCTATGCGGATGCCTATGGGTGTCGGTAGTCATGAAAATGGCTCTGACTGCTCGTTTGCCGCCCTATTAATAAAAAATAGTAAGTGATGTTAGACATTTTTTCTCGATTTTAGATAATTCATACGAAATAGCCATATGCGATATTCACACGATCTTTATATATTTTCATGCCCTTTAAACGGAAACAGAAGAATAATATAATATTTTAGGATATTTATAGAATAATATTTTAGGCTGTATTTACATTTCGATGGTTAAATAGACACGAACATTTCTGTTTCTGGTGGAAAATTTAATGAAAATGTTTTTGTTCAAAACGAGACATACCCCACGTTTAATTACAAAGTCAATGATATTCCATAAAAACTTCACCACCCTATTTGTCCCCCTAGGGGATGAATTTCCAAAGATCCTTTCTTGCTGCTCACATACAACATCCAAAAAACCAGAATACAATAGAAAGAAAAAGAAAAAACCTCTTAATAATTTATGTGTGTAGAACAATAATCAAAATTCATCTTTTGTTTTAAAAGTACAAAATAAATTTTATTGTACGCAGCTAGAGTGTGGCACATAATAGGAATCAAACATTAGGATCGCGTTCTGAGCGTTTGACGAATGACAAAACGCGTCCTGGCCGTTCGACAATTACCAGAACGCGTTGCGAGCGTTAAATAGCAGCCAAAACACGTTCTGCGCATTTGAAAACAGCCAGAACGCGTTGTTGCCGTTTTTTCCGCCCATTGAGCGTTTTCGGTCTTTGGGCCTAACATATATATATATATATATCAATAATATAATTCAATATGACAGCTACCACTCAAACAATACACGGTTTAGTGCATAGGTGCGAGTAACAATTACAAACATAGGTATATAATAGATCCAAGTAAGATTCCTTACGGGGTAGATTGAGGGAAGAGAGTACCATAAGTCAAGATTCTTAGGTACTTTTCCTTATTTTTTTTAAATTCTGTGTCTTTAGAATCTTTTAGCGACACTATGTTAGCTTCACCATAGCTTCTCAAATTAACATCAGGTTTCTCAAATTAAGATTGTTTCTTATCATTATTTACCGATAAAACTACAAACCTAAATATCCAAAATTATCTTTTTGGAGCAAACTTAACATAAAACAAAAAAATAAACCGATACCGAAATATAATGTAAGCATTGTATAAATCAATTCCATATGATTTAAACCGGCCACATTGCAAAATCTTCAATAACACCACAAACCGCACATTTAGATGAATCGTACGCATAAGAAATAAAAAAAATCGTTTAATAGAATGGAGATGGTTCCTGATCTTATCCATAATATCGTAACTAAATTACTTGTACTCAAGCCTGTATAGACAATTTTACTTGTATTGCTTCCGTCACTTTACTTTTTTATTGTGTGAAGAGGTGAAATATTATATTATATATCATATCGGAAATGTATAATTACATTTCATATACATCTATATATCCGAAGCTAATACGGGTGTGTATAAAATAATAATACATTTCCTCGAATATGTGTGTCAAAAAAGATTTGACACACATATTTTTTTTTTATGGTATAGGAGGGCAAACGAGCAGTCGGAGCCATTTTCATGACTACCGACGCCCACAAACATCCGCATAGAGGCTATACAGATGCGCTGCCCTCCTTTCTCCTCCCACCTCCATGGGCTACCGGCTACTTACACACCGCACGAAACGCGACAGCACAGCTGTCACTTTACGCCGGTCTCGTGTAAGCGAGAGGTACCTCCCCGGTCGTGCCGGCCCAATTCGACTGCATGCAAGCATGCAGCGTGGCACTACCTCTTACTTAAAATATTCGAGGAAATGTATAAATCTATATTCCACACGACAGAAATTCGGGGAAGCCCCGAGTTCTATAACGAAAATTTTACGATTTATAATTAATATGGCTAATTTATAGATCTTTGCCAATGTTATTTCATGTGAATTGTACAAAATTCCAATATTGTATTTGGAAATGTACAAAATGGATGCTTTCTACGAATAGCACGAATAAAATACGTAGTTAAACTGAGAATTACAATTTATAGACAACTAGCAGCCGCCCGCAGTTTCACCCGCGTTGATTTCGGACTTCAAAAATGGAGTTTTAATACACATTCCTCTTGAATCACTCTATCTATTAAAAATAAACCCCACCAAAATCTAGTGCATGATTTTAAAAATATAAGCATTCAGACACACAGACGGCGGAAAGCGACTTTGTTTTGTACTAGGTAGTGATTAGATAACAGTCATACTGCAAATATTATATTTTCATTCATACAAAAAATTGTATTGTTTGAATATAATTTTATTTAGGCAAATTAGTACACTGTTACACAACATTTCAAGTAAGTACTTATATACTAACTAGTAATAAATTTTAATTTGATTATTATATTTTATTAATAAACTAGCTTCCGCCCGCGGCTTCGCCCGCATGGATTTCGAACTTCAAAAATGAAGTATTTTTACAAATAAACCTTCCTCTTGAATCAATCTATCTATTAAAAATTCCATCAAAATCTGTTGCATTGTTTTAAAAATCTAGGCATAGAGACACACAGACGGCGGAAAACGACTTTGTTTTATACTAAGTAATGATAATAAAATTTATAACCATAATTATATTAGGCAGTGGAAAGTGTTCTAAATGTTGACCAAGCTTATTATTTATACACCACAAAAAGTTTCATGCGAATCCATCCAGTAATTTCGGAGATAGCCTTGACAAACAGACAAACAGATACACAGATACAGAAAAATAAAAAAAAAACATTGAAAAGTGTTTTAATACTATTTTTACATCGCCCCCAAGTTAGTTTTTTGTAAATATATTCAATGGTGGTTTCAGACAAACGCTGCCAGTTATTAAAACAGTCACACCGGCTGACGAACACAACGCCTGTCTGAAATCATCAACGCTATGGTGGGTCCATGTTGAAAAGTTTCATCATCATCATTTATTGTTAATACCTATATGTTGTAATTTTGCCATCCAGTTACTACGGAGACAAACGTTTTCCCCGAATTAAGTGAAAAATAAAAAATCAGGAGAGGACGTAATGTAAAAGATATTAGATGAATTAATAAAATAATTAAAGATGTTTTAATATTTTATTAATTTAATAATGTAATTTAATGACATAATATGTTTCTATTTTATTTCCCTACTTAGAATTAAAGTAAATTTAAAATTAATTGATTATTGTACACCATTATTATGGTAGGATGTTAGAACATCTATTATAGATATTAAGATCTTTATGTACATACTACATCCTACAGTAAAGAAACGTTCTTAATCAACTCTGTCTCCGTGGAAACTGGATGCCAAAATTCTTCATTGAATTCAATTTGTCCATCTCTATCAGTTACAACTCGACCTTCTCCAATTTCCAACAGGTTACTTGCATAAGCACCAGATTCCTGGTCAAATAAAGATGAACTCGCATGTTACATGTCAAATGAAACTTTTTAACTTGGGTCCATAGCGTTGATGATTTCAGACAGGCATTGATTTCGTCAGCCGGTGTGCCTCTTAATAGTAATAGGTCAATAATTGGCAGCGTTTGTCTGAAATCACCAGCCAGTAAAACAACAACTCCACCCATTACAATTGGTTACCGCGAATATCTTGTAAGCTGCGATTTACCGCTTCTACTGGGTAGGTACTTATGGGACATTGTGCGTTCATCCCAAACGATCAACTTGCTCTGCTTTCAACCATATTAAATTCCAACCCAAACGGTTGAGCTGTTTAAAAGTTGCCATTCCGACAAAAGCGCCACCTACCGGATCCAATTGTATTTTTATACCGTCCAGGTAACCATCGAAATACCCATATAAAATTTCAATCCAATCGGTTGAGCCGTTTAGAA
>LUGF01052824.1:33345-44266 GCA_001625245.1 Calycopis cecrops | reverse complement strand
TTTCTCTCCGGTATTTCCGAACCAATACGAACAAAGGATCATCAAGAAAGGAGCTTATGCATCTGTAAAAGGCCCACAAAACATCTATCAGGCCTCTTTTGTTGTCTGTGGTCTTTGATAATCACTTACCATTAGGTGCTCAATGCTCATTTGTGCTTTAAAAAAGAAAACACCATTATACCGTTGTTGGGTACAGTGCTACCCTTGTGACTGTCCCATTAATTTTTAGTGACGTATCCCAAAAATAATTATGAAGTAATTTTTTATTATTCGATAACATTTTAATCTATGTGTGGCCAAATTTCGTCTAAATCCGTTCAGTAGTTTTGAATGAATATGTAACAATAACAGACATCCATATTCATACAAACCTTCGCATTTATAAACTTATTAATATTTAAATGGGAAGGTTTGTATGAATATTGGCACAGATGTAAACTAGAATGCAAAATAATATATACATTTTATTTTAATAAAAATGAATCCCTAGGGGTTAATTTTAGGCACGTTTTTTTTAACATCATAAGGGGCAAGCGATGCGTTTCCGTCCATCCTTCCTCCTACATTGGCCAGCGGATACTTACACACCGCACGAAACGCGACAACTTGTAATATTATCTTCTTATAATAAGCATAGTACAGCGTCAAGCGATTCTTTTCCAGAGATTTTGTTGACAGGTGCGCATAAATTTATATATCTTATTTTTATGTCTGATAATCGTGATGTAACTGTAATCTTAACACGAACAGAGCGATGCGCCTTTTTGTATAAATGCAGTCTCGCGCTTAGCAAATGCGACGGCATCTCTTCTAACGCGTGTTAGTCGCGTTTGCAACGCGCTACATTAGCGAAGCCAACGCGCTACATTAGCGAAGCCAACGCGCTACATTAGCGAAGCCAACGCGCTACATTAGCGAAGCCAACGCGCTACATTAGCAAAGCCAACACGCTACATTAGAGAAGCCAACGCGCTACATTAGCGAAGCCAATGCGCTACATTACCGAAGCCAACGCGCTACATTAGCGAAGCCAACGCGCTACATTAGCGAAGTCAACGCGCTACTGCATCGCGAATGTATCGATACAGTAGTAACTCCTTTAGTAGAGGTAGTGCCACACTGCATGCAAGCATGCAGTCGAATTGGGCCGGCACGACCGGGGAGGTACCTCTCGCTTACACGAAACCGGCGTAAAGTGACAGCTGTGCTGTCGCGTTTCGTGCGGTGTCTAAGTAGCCGGTGGCCCATGGAGGTGGGAGGAGAAAGGAGGGTTAGCGCATCTGTATAGCCTCTATACGGATGTTTGTGGGCGTCGGTAGTCAGCTCCGGCTGCTCGTTTGCGGTCCTATACCGTAAAAAAAAATACAAACACGCGACCGCGTCGGACGACATCGGGGAGAGAACGAAGGGGGTAAAGGTAACGTGACTAATGTTGTCTCAACGGAGTAAATCTTACAACTGTACTAATCCAAGGTATTTTTGTGTCGTAGCTGAATCGCGTTTGAATCGCGACAGAATCTAGTCCCGTGGGCGCGGATACACAGCTAGCGACCGCTTCGCGTCTGTATGGAAGCTACGCGCGACAGCATCGCGACAAAAAGTCGACCGTGGGCGAGGGCCCTAAAATGTAACATGCTACATTGCAGCCGACTTGGTTTGTGGCTCATGCCTCTGGATATAAGAGGTATCACGACAGTAACAGGTATGCTATCCTGCTCGCCCATTTCCAGAAACACATTGGAGAGAAAGGAAAAGGAAGCAACACATCTACATTACAATTCTGTGGTTGGGTGACGGTCATTAATTACGACTACTCGTTTGTCCCCTCCTACAATAATCTTAATACTAAAATCAATTTAATATCAATTCCGCTGAAGCCAATTCAAAATTAATCTTATCTTTATCAATTATCAACATCATCGCCTTATCAACAGCGCTGATTACAACACAATAAGTATTGTTGTTGAAATCGCAAACAAATAACTACGTTTTGTGAATTTAAATCCATACAGTCTTGATAATTCAGTGTTGTGAAATATAATTCTATTTATACAGAGGATGAAAGGATTTTCACTCAATTAAGGTAAGAATATTTTTAATTTGATCTGTAAGAGGTGCCTCTCGCGCACACTAGACCGGCGTAAAGTGACATCTGCGCTGTCGCGTTTCGTGCAGTGTGTAAGTAGCCGGTGCCCCATAGAGGGGAGAGGAGGAAAGAGCGGAACGCATTTGTATAACCTCTATACGGATGTCTATGGGCGTCGTTAATAATGAAAATGGCGCCGATGCTCGTTTGCCCCTTATACTATTAAAAAAAAATGCTGTCTCTACTTGTATTACGAGTATATGTTTTGATTCTAAAATAACCAAAAAATTTTTTGAAATTCCTCTTACGAATATTCTAAAAAAATTAAGGAAAATCAGTTGGGCCAGAGTACACCCACAAACCCTGTGACACGAACTTTTTATATAGGAAGAAGTAAAGGATTAGCTAAACATTATAGATCTGTGATGGATATTTGTAAGCCGCTATATAAGTAAATAAATACAATTATAAATAAAATCAATTTATTTTGGACAGCAAAGATCCATAATCGTCGACTTACTGCAAGAACTTATCAATTGACATTTAGAAACCTTTGAGAAATCGGTTAATTATTAAAAACTATTTACAAATATTGTGTTATTGATGAAAAATTAATGAAATAAATGATTTTTCAAAGTTTTGTAAATGTCAGTTAATGAGTTCTTGCAATCTGGGTTGGGACTAAATATGTTACTAATAACATTGAGACAGTGGCGGCGGAAGGCATGGGCGGTGTGGGCGAAGTCCCACGGCCTCGCGGTGTCTGGGGCTCAAAGCGCAAAAGAAAATTATAAAAGATACTTATATAATATATTTAAAAATTATCAACGTAGACTCTTCGAGGTACGAACATAGAAGAATAAATAAATAGTGTATAAATTGTTTTTTCTGATAAAAATAAGACTTTCAGGTTAAGCCCTCGCGCATGAGCTGAAAAGAGAAATAATAATGGTATACAAAATCCAAAAGTACCTACACAATATGGTTATTTGATCATTAATAAATTACAAAATTCGTATAAATTATTTTTAGGGTTCCATAGCCAAATCGCAAAGACCGGAACCCTTATACTTAGATTCGTCATGTCAGTCTGTCCGTCCGTCCCATTTTTTTCTGAAACTGTTAGCCCTTTGTATTTTAAATTAATTAAAAAATAAAGGGGCCCCCCCCGTAGCCGTTTTTTAAAATTGTATACGTATAGTCTTCTTTTCATACAATCTGAGGGGCCTCGCAAATGTATCTCGCCCACATGCAATGTTGGTCTTGCGCCGCCACTGCATTGAGATCTTAAGACTAGTTTTAGTTACAAATTACCAATTACAATTACATGAACATTTACTTACTTGGTGGAACCCTCTTCACTATTGGCACTACCTCTTCCTATAAGTATATATAATCCATATTTATATCATTATTAAACGATAGAGTCAAACATAAAAATTCTGATGATGTTTAGCTTCGCTGGCACAAATTGGATTTATTTTTCCGAAATCGAAAGCCTTCATAATTTTTCCATTAACTGGGGTCTACATCTGCGCCTAATTTATTCCTAGGGCATATACGTCTGGACTGTCTGTAACCTAATTGCCAATTGCCACCAATAATGAGTGATGGTGTATTTATAGAATAAACTAGCTGCGCCCCGTGGTTTTACTCGAGTAATTTTGGACCCCGTGGAAAATAGAAAATCATCCCATGGCATCCCATAATTACATTTTTTCGAGATAAATTCTAAGTGTTAATCTAAGTTACTCTCTATGTGTACGTGTGCCAAATTTCATTAAAATCGGTTCAGAAGTTTTTGTGTGAAGGAATAACAAACAAACAAACATACAAACTTTCGCATCTATACATATAATAAAACAGTAAAATTCTTGTGTCTATACATTGAATATATTCACGAAAAACTAATTAGGAGCGATGTTAAAATAGTATTAGAACACTTCAATGTTTTTCAATTCATTGTCTGTCTGTTTGTCTGTTTACTACTGGATGGATTGTAGTGAAACTTTTTGTGGTGTACTAAGCCTGGTCAACATCAAAAACACTTTTTGCTGCGGTAAAATCACTAATTCCTACGGGAAATCGTAATTTCGGCACACTGTAAGCAAACAATAACAAATCACTTTGATTATAATATTACTACGCTACGCGAACAAAGTCGCAGGCACCAGCCAGTTTATAATATTACTAGGATGAAGTCCAAATCCAAATAAAGAGTAACAAACATATACATATACATAACAAACATATATAGACATAACAAACAATAAACAAACATATACGCTTCTTGTACGAGCTAGGTAGCCTAGCAGCCGAATTGTGATGGCCGGACCGGAGAGGTACCTCTTAGAATATTAGTCTTGTCCCAGTTTTCCTTTGAGCCGTTACTTCGGCGGTAAGTTTACTAATCATAAGTTTCATCGACAGATAGCTTTGCCGTTCTTAGATGTTCTCATGTAAAATAAAGTCCAACGTCTCTAGTAATAACCAACTATTTTGGTTTGATTTTTTTATGTAAGCGCGCAAACGAGCTTTCACATGTCTATGGGCGTCGGTAAAAAAGAGGTTATACAGATGTATTGCCCTCCTTCCTCCTCCTCCCTCCATGGGCTACTGGCTACTTATAGGTACACCGCGCGAAACGCGACAGCACAGCTGTCACTTTACGCCGGTGTCGTGTAAGCGAGAGGTACCTCCCCAGTCGCGCCGGCCCAATTCGGCATGCATACATGCAGTGTACATCACTACCTCATCCTACTTTTACCTTTTACCCATATTAGATTTAAACTGGGTAAATTAGTGAACCCATTTAATTATAAAAATAAAATTAATTACTTTATTATAAGTTAACTTTAAACTTTAACGTTTGAAATTGATGAATACCGGATAACCATGCGAAAAAGCATAACTCACAGTCACCTTTCGCCGGTAAATGAGAGCGCGAATCAAGATATAGAGAGGCACGGTCGGATCTCTCTCTCTCTCTCTCTTCTCTCTTCTATCTATAATGTCTTCTAATGATGACCTAAAATTATCATCCGTAAATCGACTTCAACTTTTTTTGTTTAATGAGCCTTATCAAGAGTACCGATATCATTAATCATCCACAAAAGAATATGTAAATGGGTTTCCCTTGTTCTCTTCTACCCCACAATGTGCCTTTGGACACTGAAACGCAACAAAACAAGACAGCACAGCTGTCATTTTGAGGCGGTATCATAAACGGGAGGTAACTTTCCCATAACGGTTCAAATCGGCTGCAATGCAGCATGGCACGAATCAAATAATGCACAATTCACTTACAGTAAAGTAAAGATAGTGCACAATTCACTTACAGTAAAGTAAAGATAGTGCACAATTCACTTACAGTAAAGTAAAGATAGTGCACAATTCACTCACAGTAACGTAAAGATAGTGCACAATTCACTTACAGTAAAGTAAAGATAGTGCACAATTCACTTACAGTAAAGTAAAGATTGTGCCCAATTTACTTACAGCAAAGTAAAGATAGTGCCCAATTTACTTACAGCAAAGTAAAGATAGTGCCCAATTTACTTACAGCAAAGTAAAGATAGTGCCCAATTTACTTACAGCAAAGTAAAGATAGTGCCCAATTTACTTACAGTAAAGTAAAGATAGTGCCCAATTTAGTTACAGTAAATTGGGCACTATCAGAAAAGTTTATCTCATAGCAGGTACCAGTTTGAAGTTTTGACACTCTTGCTGTTTCGCATTATTTATGTCAAATACATGTATTGCCATGAATTATGCGGCCGAACCATTGTTAATATATTATTCACTCGAATTCTTCGTGCTCTGACGTAAATTAGCTGATTCGATGCATACAATTATCGCAAACATTTCTCATTATCTGTTCGCGGTAATAAAATATGATAGATAAGCGCGGGAAGTACCTTGATTTACTCTGATCGTTTCTCGCACGGTATCTAGCCGGGTGGAACGAGGGTAACACGTATCCTCTGTGCGGATGTCTGTGGTAATCGCTAGCCATGAAAATAAGTGCGATTGCTCGTTAGCCCCATTATTCTATTTAAAAAAAAATAACTGGAACACAATAAAGAAAACCTCGGCAAAGATTATTATATGCTGGGTCGCCTGTAATGGGGACCGTGCAGGAATCATAGAGGTAGCACTTTTGTTACCTTAGTCATCATTTTAGGAATTAAGTGCTAGTAAAACACTAAGCAAAAGACAATGACAATAACATGTTGACATATGTCATATCATATGTACAAACGAAAATTTGCTAGCATTCACGTTCACATTTCTGCCACTAGTTGGCGTGGCAGTCTAGAAGCTTGATCCCTTAATCAAAGCTTGATCCCTATAGTCGATTTTAAATGCTACATTATTAATGGTAAAGTGTACCATGAGAACATGGGCGACATAATAGGCATGGTAACAGCTTTTGAGATTCATTTTTATAATAACACGTCTATTATTATTTCTCAAAATTACATTATTTTGGTAAAAATGAGTTTTAATGCGAATTTTAATATATATTGCACTTTGTAAAACAATTTTGTATCGATAAAACCATAGAGATATAAAGAAAGAAATATTTCTAATATCCTATGGATAAAACGCTCAGTATTGTCATGACGTCCGTTACATCACTGACAACGTATAAGTGATAATAATAATAAACAAATAACTTGTCGCATGTTTTTTGTTCTTATGCTACCAATATAATCCCAAAGACCAAAAATAAACTAATATTTATCCATAGGAAGTCGCGCGGAAAATAATACACATTACCTCAGGCAGTTGGAATCACATTAAGCCCATGACATGTGACTTTTATATTTATGAATAACCACATCCATCAATTTAATTTCTCGCTCCGTCGACTTGAACAAGCATATCTTGAGAAAACTAGCATAATAAATTCAGCGACATGCTGGCGCAGTGGTACAGAGCTCGGATAAGCGGAGCATGTTGCGCCAGGGGCAGCGGGTTCCAATCCCGCCTAGGTCATCTATATTAGTATTTCTATAATAAAAATCTTAAATCGTCCGTTGTCTAGTACCCGTAATATACCCGTAACACAAGACCTTACGGTACTTACCACGGGGCTAGACTAACGTAGTATTTAAAAGGCCAGAAACATTATAATATATTATATAAGAAATGAATATAACTTATTGATGTTAAAATGGGCCAAAGGAGATCTACTGGGTACTGGAAATGATTAGGCAGAAGATAATAGCTGCTGGCCGAATTTTGTGTGCCAATTTTGAGATTGGAAATTGAGTTATCACTTCAAAGGCGGGATCTTGTTCAACGTAATGAACAAGACGAGGGTATATAAAAATTAAAAAATAATAATAAAATGTGTTAGAAAATAGGGAATATTTAATAGTCTCCTAAAATCACCCGATTTAAATATAAATAATGAGAGCAAATCTCCATGCATACATAAATTTCTCGTGTAACAATGTTAGTTGCCTTACTCCTCCGACACGACTCAACCGTTTCTCATGAAATTTTGTGTGCATATCGGGTAGGTCAGAGAATCAGCCAACATCTATTTTTCATCTCGATATTTCCACGGGAATCTTACGCGCGTGAAACCGCGGGCGCAGCTTTTCATATAAAGCAGCCAAATTTGATATGAAAAATCTTGCAAAAAATTGAATTATTTCGAACTATTTGTCAAAATTTCAATGAGAAATAAATGTTGTGTGTCCATTAGATACATTTATTTCAATCTATTTAAAATTTCAACCTCTGCTTGTACAAATACATTTTTAACTGTCAGTAGTTACGTAAAAGCTCTTTTTCTACTTAAAAACTTCCTAGCATCAGAAATGCTTCATAAAACAGAAATATATTGTACAATATTTTTCCTAATTCTAATGAAGGTTAGCGTTTGTTTGTCTCCATTTTACTATTTATATCCGTCGATATTTGGCATTTGGTCCTATCTCGTCTGGACAGCCCCGTGCTAAACGGCTAATCCGTTTACTTCCATAACTCGGTAATCGGTTGATGGCACGTTAATATAGTTCAGAGTGAACAGACATTCAATTATGTATCAACATCAACAGCTGAAAGACTTCCGCCTCTGGACATAGGCCTCCCCCCATAGAACAACATAAGTCACGGTCACGCACCACTTGCAACGGCTCCCAGCTACCTTAGACAGACGTTAAATGAAACCACATATTTAGTGTGTCATTTCCAGGCTACACAACAAAAATCAGATCAATCGGAGCAATACTTTAGCCACTGAAATATTTTGAAGTTTTTTCTCACTCACTCACACTTACACGCTGTATCATCAGCTGATCACGAGCCCGGCCGCCCATAGCACGCCGAGGTCACTCACCCGTGGGGGATTTCGGCTACGGCGGCCGTCTATATAGACGAGCCATCTGCGCAGGACATATTATAGTGCACAAGTGTACGCGCAAACACGAGTGCACTGACTGTTCCATCATTCTCCTATTCCGATAGGACGGCAGTCCGACACGACCGGAGAAAAATTAGGAGCAGTACCGACGGCTTAACATGCTCTTCGAAACACGGGGGTGTAACACCACCAACTACCTGACTCCGGACTGTTATAAGAAATTAAAAAATTTCAATAACATTTCTTAGTCCGACCCGGGGTTCGAACCCGGGACCTTACGTCTGTGGTTGAACACGCACTAAGCCACGAGGCAGTCAATCGATATCGAGATGTATCCTACACATTTCAGATCCCTTTTAGACTCCAAACCTAGTCATGTCACCTGACATGACATGACACATAATCCAATAGAACTATTGGGTTCCTTTTTGCTTCAGGTCCGAACAAAATTCCGGTTCGAAAAAAAAATCATCCTAACAGTTTTGGCCTGATGAGCCTTGGTGGACATCTTCTGACTGCTAGCTGATGATCATGCCGTTATATATTGATACATTTTTGTTATTTATTTATTTATTTTATATTTAAGAGGGACAAATCTTAAAAACAACAATAGAACAAAAAGTATATAAAATTTCTAATTATGGCCTATTCTAATAATTTCAAATCTATTCTATCTAAAATATCTATTCTATCTATTCTAAATCTATCTATTCTAAAATATCTATTCTAATAATTTCAAAAGGTTCTATTAAAATAATAAATCAAACAAATAATCATGTATGAAAAATAATATAAAAGATTAAGTGCCTGGGCACACGGCGCGTTGCGGCGCCGCCGCGGCGTGTCTCATACAAATATCAGTGGCCGGGCACATGATGAGTTGCGGCGCCGCACCGCGCTGTCAACCGCCGCGCCGAGACGAGGCGCAAGAAAGCATAAACGCTGTAACCCTCAGAAATTCGAAAATACGTTTTTTACACCTTTGGAATCAGATTTTTTTTCCGCGTCGAACGCACCGACTCTCGTTGCTCTAAGACGAAAAAAAATTTTGCACAGCGTAAAATTTTGGTGATTTTTTAGATATCTCAAAGTTTAAAATGTTGTAACCCACCTTAAAACTAGGGTTTTTTGGTGTGAAGGCACTTACACCTATTGATCGATCATAATCTACAGTGTGACCATGGTTACTACGTTTATGCGGTACGTAAATTATATATACACTATAGGTTACAACACTTACGAGGTATGTTAAAAAAGAAAATTAATCATTTAAATCCTTTTTTGGTTTATAATTTAAATCTTTAGATCAGTAACAGCGTTTTATGAATCAACAAAATTTAAAATACAACGCTCTTTACATCGTTAGAAAATATCATCCGTCAATTTGCAAGACAGAAACCTGTACAATACAATGTAACAGTTCTGAAGGGTCGCGATTTTATGGGATTCGATGATGCCATAAACAATACATTAAAAAAAAGTCAGAAAATATATATATATATCAAAATTATATGTTGCGACATTCAACAGACGAAAACCAAATTTAATGGCGATTTAAACGGCCGAACCTTTGGGGAACGTAGGGAACATATTAGGCTTAAAGCAACAATTATATCCAATTGGACTTCCTATATCTGAGGCCAAATACATGGATTAAAAAAAAATGTAAACAAAAAAGTTATACCATCTCTCTACGCCAACGAATATTTGATTTACGTTCAAATAAAAAAGTTGAAGATCGTTTAGATCAAACGGACGAGGAAGATGATGTCTCAAAAAAACCAAAATAATTTAGTTTTGTTATTAAATTTTATCTAATATTAAAGTTATTAAGTTTTATAATTTTATAATGAAAAACATTTCGTAATACAATATTTGTTTCAACTTTTTTAAGTCTTATAATTCAACTTATAAAATAGTTACCACATTTTATCGATATTTCAGTATTGAATTATACATCAGTTACAGCGCCTTCTGGTGTTAAAATTAAAACTTGCCTTTGTTTACAGCATTTTAAAGTGGAGAATATGTCAAGTAATACGTTTATGCCTTCCCAAAAAATGTGACAAAATAAATCTTCCGCATTTTTTAACATGGTTACAGCGTTTACAAGATCACGAAAAAAAATTCTATTTGCTGTAACCGTTATTAAATAATGTCCAGGGAACTTTACTTGCAAATGGATAATTCCTTATTAAAGCTTATCAAAAACTGCAAGATATTGCTAAAGAATGCAAGCTTGTAGCTATAGCAGTTCAAAAGTTATGATTTTTTTTCTAAAATTTCAAAAATTTTTTAGCTCTGGTGTAAAGTTGATGCATTCAGGGTTGCAGCGTTTATGCTTTCTTGCGTCGATATATTTGACGACTCTGTTTTGACGTCACTTGCGTCACAAGGGAGGTACACACGCTTGATCATCGATGTTTTTTCTTTCCATTTTTTTATTAAATTTCTGT
>LUGF01052824.1:0-14544 GCA_001625245.1 Calycopis cecrops | reverse complement strand
CATGAAATTTTGTGAGCATATTGAGCAGGTCTGAGAATCGGCCAACATCTATTTTTCATTCCGATATTCCCACGGGATCGAAAGTTACGCGGGTGAAACCGCGGGGCGCAGCTAGTATGCCTATAGATATCTGTAGACTTACATACTACATATAGGTTACATATTATTACGCTATCATCTACGGGGAAGGAGCTGTGAATATTTCATTCGGAAAAATTGAGAACCTCCATTTTTAAAGTCCGAAATCTATGCAGGCGAAGCTGCGGGCGGAAGCTAGTTATAAATATTGTGAACAATACATTAGGTACCTGTAGCCTGTAGGTACGCGACAGATGTCTCATAGATCATATTGATCACTTTTAGTATCACTATCAATCATCCAGAAGCGGAGAAAACATGATATTTATCTAATACGTTAAAAGAAATAAATGCGTTTACCCACCTGAGATCCATTTTCTGTAAGTTCTAAGAGAATCGTCATCAGAGTATTACCGTTTACTGGCATCTAGGGCTCCTCTCCATTGGGAAGTACCAGCTTTACAAACTTTTGATTGCGAGCGTATTACACACACATTTCATATGAAATGATCGAAAAGTACTAGTTTGTAAAAATAGTTTGTACCATCTTATTTTCGATGGACAATTTTCGGCTTTTTTTTGTCGGAAAAAAAACTCACATCTTGATAAATCACTTCTTGATCAATTTCACAATTCTAGATCGAAGAGATTTTTAGAAATGCTGACGCCCGTAAGGACATAAACATCCACATACCTACGCGTTTATCCCACTCTTTTTTCCCTCTCCATGGGCTACTGGAAACCTACACACCACGCGAAAATCAACCGCACAGCTGTCACTTTACGGTCGTAACAGGAGAGCGAAAGGTCTCCCCGGTCGTGCCGGCCCAACTCGGCAGTAATTCAACATAGCTCTGCCTCTTATTGTAAGGTGACTCTAAAGAGGTTCTTCTATTCAATCAGGTAACCCTAAAAGGCTAATCATTGGGTAGAAATTAGCTGTCACTTATACGACACCGGCGCAAAATGACAGTTGTGATGTCGCGTTTCGTGCGGCGTGTAAGTAGCCGGTGGCCCATGGATACGGGAGGAGGAAGGAGTGCAACGCATCTGTATAGCCTCTATGCGGATGTCTATGGGCGTCGGTAGTCATGAAAATGGCTGCTCCGACTGCTCGTTTGCCCCCTTATACGATTAAGAAAAAAAAATGTGGTGATAATGATAGTGGTCGTACAAAAGTCAGGGTACGTTCCAGTTAATGAGGCACAAAGAGTAATGTTGTAAATTGTGTTACACGCAGGAAGTAATTAGCGCGGTAACGAGCGCCCTCTAACGGAGCGCCTGCTCGGCAGCTGCCGGAAATTATTCTTCTTAATCAGACCACTCTGTATGATTAACATTTGTTTTGTTTCAAAACACACCGAAGTTTGTGTATGTTACTTTACTAACGTTTAACACGTCAGTATGTTTAAACTGTGGGTATGAGTATCTACAAAACGTTATTTGTGTTAAGACACACATTGTTCCTTTTTGTAATGTAACCTTTTTACTTTTTTGTTTGAATTGAATAAAGAACTATCTATCTATCTAAAATAATACGTAGTTACACATTTTGAAGATTACGGGTTATAACACGATAAAATATTGATTAAAGGTACTAAGGAAAAGGTTATAGCATTTCTCGACGTTTCAGTATAGTGAAGTGTATACCTACGTATTAAAAAATAAAACACATATTCTATATTTTATTTTGTCCAGCAGTGGACGTCTTCCGAGTGAAGATGATGATGATGATGATGATGACGATACCTAGTATAAAACAAAAAAAAATATTTTATTTTTATTTTATAAATCGAATGTATTATCTATTCTGAACCAAATCTGAAAATTTGGCCAGTGACCAAAACTAACTCTGTATAGAGCTGGGAAAGGGAAGCAAATTGAACCATCAATTTCATAATACAGGGTAAGTATTTATTCAGTGCACAAATTACGATATGTTGTCTACATACATAAAGCAACATTAACTGCACTTTTATTTTCGATCTCCAATAAAAACTCTATATCCTAGGGCCAGTTTAAGGTTTCCAAAAAATTACGAAGTGTATGGACACCCTACTATCTCTCACTTAA
This sequence comes from Calycopis cecrops, assembly GCA_001625245.1. Taxonomy (NCBI): domain Eukaryota; kingdom Metazoa; phylum Arthropoda; class Insecta; order Lepidoptera; family Lycaenidae; genus Calycopis; species Calycopis cecrops. The sequence goes on along the minus strand of LUGF01052824.1, from coordinate 12,393 downwards.
ATACCTACATGATGTCGTGTCCCCGCAAGGTCGGCGAGCGGCGAGCTGTGCAGGCGGTGCCTTTGGCAATACATTTTGCAAATGTGGGATATTCTTGATAATATAATTAAAAAAAAAATATTACTTCTTTTTTGCGGAAATGTACTTTGTTATCGATATATAACATGCAGAACAAATTTGTGCTCTGAATAAATACTTACCCTGTATAATGTCCTAACGTCCCATAACCCACCAGCTGCCACTGCTTGTGTGTTCACTGTGTTTCCCGAACGTAATTAGGTACTAACGAACACCGAATTTCTAATGTAAGTACTTACTTACGTAATATTATGTGTCACAGTTGAGACTTATAAATTTACCAGATGCGCCCCGCGGTTTCACCCGCGTAAATTTCCAATATCATCCCATAGCATCCCACAGGAACATGTTTTCGGGATAAAACTATCCTATGTGTTAATCCAAGTTACCCTCTATGTGTGTGCAAAATTTCATGAAAATCGATCCAGCAGTTTTTGCGTGAAGAAGTAACAAACAAACAAACAAACAAACATACAAACTTTCGCTTTATAATATTAATAAGATTTGATTGCCCCGTGGTCTAGGGGATAGGATAAGCGTGTTCAACCACAGACTGTGGTCCGGCCCGCGATTCGAACCGACCTCCCCCCAAAAATTGTGAATAGGATTTTTCAATTTCTAATAATAGTCCGGAGTCAGGAAGTTGGCGGTGTTACATCCCCATGCCTCGGAGAACACGTCAATTAAAGGAACTGCGTATTATTTCTCTCCGGTTGTGTCGAATGCCGTCCCATCGGAATAGGAGAATGTGGTATTAGAGAGCGCACTTGTGTCTGCATTTGTGCACTATACTATGTCCTGAGCAGATGGCTCATCTATATAGACGGAGTACCCGAAATCGGCTAGGACAACATTATTTATTATTATTAATGTAATACATATGAATATTTATTATTACATATATAGCGAAACTACAGACACGAATGTAAAAATATTTATAGTTACACTGTTGACAACCACTTATTTGTTACAATGTATGAACCCGCCTAATGGGATCGTGGCATAGGACATGAACTTTTTTAACATATTATTTAAACTTCTGAATTTTGACGCCACTATTAATTTCAATTGATTTTGAACCATATAAGACGCCAGCGAAATTTAAAGTAAAACCAAATGTTAGTTTAGGAAATATTGTAAAAAAATAGAGATCCCGCCTAGCGGGTCACCGGCATGTCACATACATTTTAGAGAACCCGCCCAGCGGGTTACTGGCACTGAATGTGTTAATTCATATGATTCAAACAATCCGATCTTTTAAGCTATGTTTCAATCTTGCGGAAAATAGTATGGACCCAAAATGATATGAAAATCTCGGGATAGTAGCCTTCTGAATCTATCTTTGAAAAGATCTGATCATATCCGATACCAACATTCATGTCAGGAATTACCTGAATTGATATTTTGTAAATTGATAATTGGATGATGAACTAAATACAAAGGTAATTTATAACTGTCTATTTCGTATAAAATATAGTTTTCTGTAAAACCCTCCTGACAAAATTAGATGCAAATGTCATAAAGATATTGAAGTTATGGCTCGGACTAGCACATCCGGCTGATCCCTCAACGCTATTTAGGGATCACAATAGTTTTGGTATGAAGTTAAAGAAACCATCAGAACTCTATAAACACCTCAGAGTTACCAAAATGCATGTTTTGGGGAAATCCCAAGATGATGCACTCACATCACTTCCCAAAGATAAATGTGCCTTAGAGCTCGAATCAAGACTTCAATTCCACAAACAATTTATGGCAGGTGCTCAGGCAAACAGAGTCGGGTTGGGTTCGAGAAAGACAAGGGAAGATCGAGATATTATAAAATCTTTTCTACAACAAGACGAAAATGACAATTACAAAGTGCACGCAATGAACCTGGAAATGCAGAGTGAGTGGTTAACCATTGGCGAATTTTGTATCCCATTAGCTCTGAAGTGTCGTACCTTATTACATGACTGGTCACCCGCCTTACTGAAATTCTACCTAAATGCCTTCCAGATGACCCTCCCAGATCAGAGTAACTTAGTAAGATGGGGAAAAGCTTCTGAAAAATCTTGCTATACTTGTGGTGAAGCAATAGGTACGGCCAGGCATTTATTGGTGGGGTGTAAGGTGCTTCTAGATAGGGGTCATTACTCACGTCACCATGATAGAGTACTACAAATCATACGTGAAGCTGTAAGTCTCTCGGTAGGTAGAGCCCAAAATGGATTGACTATAAATAGAAGAGAAATTCGCTTTGTAAAAGCAGGCTCATCTGTACATTCAAAGAGTAATAAGCCCTTCTCAATCCTAGGTCCTGCACCTGATTGGATCATCTTGATGGACACATATGAAAAGCACTATAAAATTCCAGAGGATGTTGGTGTTTCGTCATCTAGACCGATATGTTCCTATTTACCCGAAAAAATAAACATATCATCCTTATAGAATTAACGGTACCGTGGGAAACAAACATACCTAAAGACCACACAATAAAATCAAATAAATACTACGATTTAATAAATGTACTAACCAAAAATGACTATACGGCTAATTTATACGCGGTAGAAGTGGGAGCGAGAGGTATACCAGCAAAATCTCTCTACAACCTACTAAAAGACCTTGGCCTGTCGAGAACTGCAGTAAGTTCTACTTTAGAACGGGTATCTAAAGCTGCATTAGCAGGCTCCTATGAAATATGGCTAGGTAGGGGGAGTAAGCCTGAGTAGTAAAGGTGAGTGTTGATGATCATCACAAAGAGGCCTCTTAAACCTACACCCGGAATCACAAGTCCCGGGGCTACTCGGGGTTACTTCCTCTGCCACACAATGGACCCGGCACCCGCACGGTGAATCCATGGAATGCTAAGGAGTTCGTCTCAATTTTAAGTACTCCACCAACAATCTCTTATTATAAATGTCTCACTTGTATGTTTACACCAGTATGTACTCTTTTATGTCTATTCAACGAACTTCTCTGACAAAAATTCTTCTTACAAACTTCACAACTGTGTGGTTTGAGGCCAGCATGATGTGATTGTTTGTGTACTTTTAAGTGACATCTCTGACTATATTTCTTCTCACAAACATCACAACTGTATTGTTTGGTGTCAGTATGTGTACGTTTATGCACATTTAAGTAGCCTTTCTGACTGAATTTCTTATCACAAATATCACAACTATATTTTTTTATAGTTCCATTATGTATCTGTATGTGTCTATTCAAAGAGCCTCTTTGACTAAATTTCTTCTGGCATACATCACAGCTGTATTGTTTGATGCCAATATGTGTAAGTTTGTGTACATCTAAGTTATATCTCTGACTAAATGTCTTCTTACAAATATCACAACTATTTGATTTTTGGACACCATGTGTTTCTTTGTGTCTATCTAAATAACCTATGTGAATAAATTTCTTTTGACAAATATCACAGCTATATGATTTCTTGATACCATGTGTTAGCTTGTGTTTATTTAAATGACATCCACGTTTAAAATGCCTATCACAAATATTACAACTGAATATTTTTTTGTCTGCTACTGTTGTTTCATGGGCACTAGGTTTTCCCTCAACCTGTTTAACTTCACAATTTTCTTCATTATATGTTAGGTCCAATTCAACTTTTATACCTGAAAAAAAATTTAATTTGAATGATTTTTCATTTGATTTATTCGGAGATCCCAAAATAGGAGCAGGGTAACCAACATAGCTAAAAAAGTGGATTTAGTTGGTCCTTTTCAAGTAGTTGCTTTGTGTTTGGATTATAAATTAGCATAGAACTCAACTTCATCTCTAATTTACAATAAATGTATTGTATTGAAAGAAGAGTAAATATATATCAGACTATTCTTACAAATTATTAGGATAATGACTAATAATATGAACTTACAATGTGAACTGTTTTCCTTATCATCTTGTTCTTGCTTGATTGTTTCAAACTTATATGTTATTGGAGCATCCAAAACATTTACAGTAGAAAGCTCTATCAAAGGTGAACATTCAACCTAAGAAAAGGAATTTATCATTATTGAACTCTTATTAAAGAAATAATATGTTTAAAAGATACAAATTGAGTTACTAATACATAGAAACTTCTATCATATTACAAAAAAAATAATTAAATAATAAGTAGTAACAGGAGATTCCTATAACAGTATATGATAACAAAAACAAGACAACCTGTGATAGAATAAATATTTGAATTCAAATCACCTGAGGTTTCTCTTCTAAGCTCATCTGGACATTCAGAGCTTGCTTAATCAAATTGTGACATTGTTGTAATTTTGCATAACAAATGTAACACAATATGCGTGCATGTGATTGTACCTGTGCCTGTGAACAGAACTACTATCATGACTAACATAGTGCAGAATTGTGATAACTTTAGCTCCCAATACTTGGCCTTGACATTTATAACAGGCTACTTTATTTAAATGAGTCCAAGTCAGTAAAGCACAATGCGCTCTTAAAATTAGCTCATTGCTGTAACTAACTGATTAGGAAAATATTTCACTATTATATCTAAGTTGTGGGTATGAAAAAAAATTACATCGTACCATAGCTGCAATTTCCTCATAGGCATATTGTAAATGTGTGTTTGAAATATTAAATGTTTTAACATTTACAGCAAAACACAATAAGCAGGCGCCTCTACTCATATTTGATGATTTGTTTACTTTTTTATTTTATTGTTTTTATCTTTTCGCCTATCAATAGCCATTTGTCAACTCATGACTTTGACAGGACTAACAAATGACATGTCCATAGATTAATCATAAGAACTCTGTAGAGTCGTCTTTTAATAATTAGGAATTCAGTAGCTTTTGAGTATTTAACAAATGCATATAACCCAAAAGCCTGCCAAATTCGGTGGCTGACACGGTAATCATCCGCGTGTTTCGCAGCATTAATTCAATTCGGCTATACTGTTGTACACGTAAACAAAAAAACCGGTTGTCTGTAAAGTCGGTTTACTGACGATAGTTGAACGTGACAACGTCCTTGGTGGGCGGTATGTTAGATTGCAAGTTATTTGTACAGCAGATATATAGTTCGTGTAATGCGTTATCACGTATGCTACATCGCGCTATAGCTTACACAAATCTATTCTGTTAGGATGTTCATACAATGTGATTAAAATATATTTAAATTCAAATACCAATTACCATACCGTGGTTTCATTTGATGTGACCTGAGGCCATCGGATCTAAAGTTTGAATGTGGGAACATGTAACTGGTCCTTCGAAATTGTACACTTTGAATTTAAAAAAATGTGCAATTTAAATTTTTTGTTCCTTTATTTTGCAAATAATCCTAAAACATACAATTCAACAGCAATGTGCTTACGGAACGTAATATTGTTCGGTCAATCATTCATTCAAAACAGGACATGTACAATGTACATTTGACAGCGAGGTAACGCCGCATGTTATCAAGTTTTTTGGTACAGCCTGCTCAATTGAATAATAAGTATAAGCGATATTGTATCCATTTTAAAGTATTGGTACAGTAACCAAAATAATGCAGTGAGATGGGCCGGCTCTTACTCGGACATGTATAGATTGAGGTGCGGGGTCAGACAGGGAGGGTTGACTTCTCCTCGCCTCTTCAATCTGTAGGTACATAAACCGTCTGATCGGGGAACTCAGCAGCTCCAAAATCGGTTGTCATATAGATGGAGTTAATATGAATAACATCAGTTACGCCGATGACATGGTGTTGCTGAGTCCCTCGATCAGGGCCATGCGGGAGCTGCTCGATATTTGTGCCAAGTATGCTGCGGCCCATGGACTCAAATACAACGGTGATAAAAGTGAGGTGATGGTTTTCAAGGTGGGCAACAAAATATTATCTCCTCCACCTCCCTTACATCTGGGCGGTGCCCTCTTGAAAGTGGTGGATCGCTTTAAGTATTTGGGTCATTGGGTGGCGGCAGACTTGGCAGATGACTTGGACATGGAGTGTGAGCGAAGGGCGCTGTCTGTACGGTGCAATATGTTAGCCCGCAGGTTTGCTAAATGCACTAATCAGGTGAAAACCACATTGTTTATGACATACTGTCCGACATGCAGCCTGTGGGTGAAGTATCGGCAGCGTGCATACAGTACCCTTACGGTTCAGTATAATGATGCGTTCAGGATACTATTCGGGTTGCCCCGCTACTGCAGCGCATCGACCATGTTTGCTGAAAAGCGTGTTGACGGTTTCCACGCCATCATTCGTAAGCGATGTGCGTCTTTGCTGCAGCGAATGCGAGTCAGCTCGAATGGCCTCCTGAGCGTATGGGCAGACCGGTGGGACTCGCCCATGATGAGGCGCTGAATGAGGCTACATGCTGGCCAAAAATAATGAGCCTCCTATTTAGTTTTAGTGTTTTTGTTATTAACCATAAGTATAAGGCTTTGTGTTACTAACCACTATATGGACTATGTCTGAAATAAAGAATTATTATTATAAGACGTTGTCACGTCAAAAAATCTGATACTAGCTTAAAATTCTCTCATAGTGTGTGGTGTAGCGGGGATGTGATTTAGCGAAAAATTATTTGCGAAATATGTATATATAGGTATTTTTAGTGGAATGATGAATGCGCCTGTACGTTGAAGTAAGACAGTATCCAAAGCGTGACTCACCAGATGATGGGCAGCCCACAGGTCCGATAGCTGTGCACTTCTCTGCTTTCTCTTCTCTGGTCTCTTCTGTAGATACCTACTATCTATGGAGTCGCAGCGTAGCTTGTGATAGTCGCACAATGGACCGCCGTTCCACTCTCACTATAGTTCACACTGATACTAATACGATGGTTAAATAATAGAAAAAGCGGTATATACAGTGTGAATCTTCATAAAGTGCACATATTAAATTGAGGGAAACTAGACCAAATTTTATCGACAGAAAAATATTAAAAAAAATTAAAAAAAATTGTTTGTAAGAATTACGATTTTTTTAATTTTGTATTCGGAAAATTTCCAGCTATGTAAATAAATTTCTATAACTTTTGAACTAAATGGCTTATCGTGTTCAAATAAAAATTAAAATGACAGGAAATCAATGGCGATACTGATTTAAAAACAAAAAGTACCCATAAAATTTATCTTCACCTGAAAAAAAAACATTGTTTTGAAAAAAAAGAAAAATTTTGTGTTTATTTTCAGGAAATTGACGATTTTATCAAAAAGATCTCATATTAATAATTTTTAATTATTATTTCATCTAATTCTGTATCATATGACCTTTCAAATACTAAAAAAAACATTCTTCTAGCTCAAATATGACATTTGCTGCAGGCAGTTAAACAAAGACACTCATTACGGGGCGCTTGCCGCCACAAGAAACATATCACAGGTAGAGACCCTCTTTTTAGTATTGTTCGCCTGTGACTTAAAAAAAAAAGATTTTATAAAATCAAAGCATTTATTAAAATTACGGGAGTTAACGATGCCCTGCCTAGTAAATTGTGATTCGTCCATCCACAAAATGTTTTTACAAAATTCTGGATCCTCTCGGTTTTTTCTGAGGATCCATGCAGATATGACGCATCTTGATGGCCCGTCTGTTTTTGTATGCAAGTGGTGCACCCGTTGATAGTGGTAAGGATGCAACCCTTCTTTTTTCAAAATGCGCCACACTGTCATTTGCGATACTCCGTGTCGCAAAGCCAAACGTCTAGTACTGACGCTGGGGTCAGCAAACAAATCCTGCAGTATAGCACGTTCGACAGATACATCAATAGATGTTGCAGGCTCCCGGTAATTTCGGTTAGTACTTAGGCCTTTACTTGCCAGTCTTCGGTGGATTTCTTGAAAGTTTCGTTCAGACGATATGGGAAGTCGGTTAGGGAACGCGGAAAAATAAGCTATGCGAGCAGCTCTTGCGCTTCCTCTTGAAAGTCCATAATAGTAATGGAGATCGGCTATGTGGTGAGCAGGGAAATTCATGATACGTGGCACGTATTAAAAACAGCAACAAACAAACGTACCAAAATTAGCAAATAAATTTAACAAAACTAACAAACAAACTCAACAAAATTAACAAAAATAGCAACTTTCACAAGAAAACAAACTTAAAACTGTGAATGAGCGTTAACATGGAGTAGCGGCGAATGATTCGGAGCGACTGACGGCTGACCAGCAAATCATTATTACTTAGTGTGTTTCTCCCTTGGCAGTCGAACAATAAAAAAAGGTGTACCTGTGATATGTTTCTTGTGGCCGCAAGCGTCCCGTAATGAGTGTCTTTGTTTAACCGCCTGCAGCAAATGTTATATTTGAGCTAGAAGAATGTTCTTTTTAGTATTTGAAAGGTCATATGATGCAGAATTAGATGAAATAATAATTAAAAATTATTAAAATGAGATCTTTTTGATAAAATCGTCAATTTCCTGAAAATAAACACAAATTTTTTCTTTTTTTTCAAAACAATGTTTTTTTTTCATGTGAAGATAAATTTTATGGGTACTTTTTGTTTTTAAATCAGTATCGCCATTGATTTCCTGTCATTTTAATTTTTATTTGAACACGATAAGCCATTTAGTTCAAAAGTTATAGAAATTTATTTACATAGCTGCAATTTTTCCGAATACAAAATTAAAAAAATCGTAATTCCTACAAACAATTTTTTTAAATTTTTTTAAATATTTTTCTGTCGATAAAATTTGGTCTAGTTTCCCTCAATTTAATATGTGCACTTTATGAAGATTCACACTGTATTATTTAAATCTATTACACAAAGCGTGTTAAAGGCGATCAGCGCCATGCAGGGAGCGAGCGGGAAGAAGAACGTATAAACGAACGAAAGGCGAATTGCGAATGGCGCGATGCTGATCCTTATTCGTAAATTGAGTACATCAGCGCCATCTCTGTACAACTACCAATAAACTGGCTAAGCACAGATCAGATAACTAACTTACTTCATCATTAGCGCAAACAGTGTGTCTTCGAGAAGGGTAGAGGGAAATGCCTGTAGGCTTAAACAAGTATTTCTTAGAGATTGGTTGGCTTATACCACAGGTCAAATACAGTAACTCTGTATTGGATCTGTAGTTTACATCTATTTAAGCCTCAGAAGTGATACATGCGCAATAATAAATATTCATATTAGATTAATAATAATAAATAATGTTGTCCTAGCCGATTTCGGCTACTCCGTCTATATAGATGAGCCATCTGCTCAGGACATATTATAGTGCACAAATGTGCGGAAACGCGGATGATTACCGTGTCAGCCACCGAATTTGGCAGGCTTTTGGGTTATATGCATTTGTTAAATACTCAAAAGCTACTGAATTCCTAATTAAAAGACGACTCTACAGAATTCTTTTATTTAATCTATGGACATGTCATTTGTGAGTCCTGTCAAAGTCATGAGTGTTAACCAGGGGGGAGACAGTGTCATACACACTATCTATAGGTCTCAATTTTTCGATGCGCCATCGCTTATCGGTTCCGCGTAGACTTATAAGCACATAGTACCCAATCGAGCTACAGATGGCGCTTTAGCTAAATCGATAATTACAATTTTTTTATTAAAAAAATAAGTATTAATAAGTTTTAATTTTTAAAATAAGTATAGTACGCTTATTTACATTTTTTTTACAGCAACATACTGAGTTGGAACCAATTTGTGGCACACATAAGACTATGTACATTTCTTATGCATTGGTTAATCTCTTTTTCCATTTCATGTAAATTATGTGTATCGCAAATAAATAATTCTTATTCTTATTCTCATTTGGATATTGATGTAAATTCAACATTATTTTCATAGTTTCGACAAGTTTGATAAAAGATTTTTTAGCATGGCAAGAACATAGAAGATAGAAGACAAATTATTTAAAATCACAGATCAGTACAAAATGGCGTTTACACATCTTTGTAGTCTTCTTCCATTTTGTATGTTTTTTGTGGTTTCTCGATTTGGTTTTAAGAATCATGAGCAACATTCGCATAAATATAGGAAAAATATAAATTTAAGTAAATATAAATTAATATAATATAATAATTAAAATAGATTTACGTAAGTTACGATTTTTTAACGGATTCTATCGAGTTTGATATAAATATCCACTTGTAGAATATGACAGAAAATACCTATAGGTATTGTAATTCCGTACCAGTGGATATTTATATCAAACTCGATAGAATCCTTTAAAAGAATCGTAATTTACGTAAATATAGTTACCTAAGTTAGTTCAGCGGATATGATATCAGATGGCGACACCATTCAATAAAGGTGTCAAAAATTCTTGTTAATGGGCTCTCTATTCCTTGTACACACGGATTTAGTGTAGATCACGGTGTATTCTCTTAGAACAAATCTGCTGAAACCTTTTTCAAACCTAGTGGTTGTGCGCATTATTTTTTCATAATAAGGAGAAGTTCTAGCACTAAAAACAAAATAATTTGTGTGTTACTGATTGTTTTGAATTATTCTCAATGAGATAAAAAAAGGCTCAGTAGTTCCTTCGGAGGAACTGAAGGAACTTGTGTGTGTGTGTGAATTGATATTTCGCCTGATATCAATTGTAATGAACATTTTGAATAAATTCATTTTTTTATTCATCAATCTCGGTGGGCCTAATGAATGATTTTATGATATAATATATTGACAAGTTAGATAAAACTAATAAAAATCAACAAAAGTTGTTAGAAGCAATAGATAAAGTGGATGATAAGCAATGCATCATGCAAGCAACATTAATATACAGCCAATTAAGCTCTACGATCGTAGACAGAGAATACTGTTTACGATCGTTTACTTACACATAGACTAAATAGTACTTTTTATTAAGTCTATGTACTTACACTGGAAAATGATGACACGAAGATTGGCGTTAGATCGTATAACAAAGGACTTTTCTCTGTCAAGTTGTCAAATCCATACTGCAGTGTCCAATAATTTGACAACTGAGCAGTACTGATAGTAAATTTCGGAATTGTACGTTTCGGAACGTAGCCATGTCATTCATTTGACAGTAACTAACGTCAGTAAACTGTAAACATTGTGATTCTGAGGTTCACTCATAGAGTACAGTAATATACAAGGAATAGAGAGCCCTCTCACAAGAATTTTTGACACCTTTATTGAATGGTGTCGCCGTCTGGTTTTCGATCCGCTAACTAATCCCAAAAGCTATTTATTATATATAGCTAGCTAGGTAACTATATTTACGTAAATTACGATTCTTTCAACGGATTCTATCGAGTTTGATATAAATATCCACTTGTACAGAATTACAATATAATTTCTGTCATATTCTACAAGTGGATATTTATATCAAACTCAATAGAATCCTTTAAAAAATCGTAACTTACGTAAATCAATTCTAATTAATTATTTATTATTTTAGTTTTCGTATATTTATGCGAATGTTGCTCATGATTCTTATAACCAAACCGAGAAACCACAAAAAACATACAAAATGGAGGAAGACTACAGACATGCGTAAACGCCATTTTGTACTGATCTGTGATTTTAGATAATTTGTCTTCTATCTTCTATGTTCTTGCCATGCTAAAAAAATTTTTATTAAACTGCCGAAAAATTGAAAAAAATGTTGAATTTACATCAATATCCAAATAAGGATAAGAATAAGAATTATTTATTTGCGATACACAATATAATTTACATGAAATGGAAAGAGATTAACCAGTGCATAAGACATGTACATAATCTTATGTGTGCCACAAATTGGTTCCAACTCAGTATGTTGCTGTAAAAAAAATGTAAATAAGCGTACTATACTTATTTTAAAAATTGAAACTTATTAATACTTATTTTTTTAATAAAAATTTTTGCAATTATTATCGATTTAGCTAAAGCGCCATCTGTAGCTCCATTGGGTACTACGTGCTTATAAGTTTACGCGAGCGGAAAAAGTGATGGCGCTGCGAAAAATTGTCACCTATAGTATGTATGACACTGTCTCCCCCCTGGGTTCACTGTACACAATTTCAAAGTTCAAACAGGCTTTATCAAATGTTATCTTTAATTGTGGCTTACAACTAGAATCTTCAATGTAATATTTATAATTATTTTAATAATCATTTTGTTCAACGGTGTAGGCAACAGAAATGATTACTCTCTTCAAAGCCGATCCTAGTCCTCCGGCCAGGGCTGTGATGATGACTGCTGATATTCTTGGTATTGAATATAAGTCACACACTATTAATCCTCTGCTTCGAGAACAGGATACAGCAGAAATGACAATGGTTTGATTTTCTTATTTCAATTATTACTCTCGGCTCTTCAAAATGTGATAAATATATTTATATTGCAGAAAAATCCCATGAGAACGATACCATTTCTAGAAGATAATGGATTTTGTTTAGCAGA
>LUGF01052817.1:18803-35536 GCA_001625245.1 Calycopis cecrops | reverse complement strand
CTGCGGCGGGGCTGCAAGTCCTCCCGCTCTGCACAAACCGATACGCCACTGCGCCCGCTTAAAACTAAATTTAATTGCCTATTATTACAATTAGTTACCCCGTTACATTGAACAATGCACGGGGGCTGCTGCTGCTGCTGCTGTTCCGTTCCGTTCCGTTCCGTTCCGTTCCGTTCCGTTACGACAGCAAAATAGTATATGCACCTCGATCAATTCAAAGTAAGAAAGTTACAGATGACAAAGTTGTCGGACCTTAGCTACGCTTTACGCCAACAATTAGATCAGAGAAGAATTTTTTAGCAGCGATTTGCTTCTTGCAATAATGATGTTGCTCATGTTCCTCCAATTTTAATGGCTGAATTACGAGAATTCTAATATTATTTTTTGGAATTGTATATCTTACCGCTTTATACAATTTTAATAAAAGAGTTATAGCTTAATATCTTAAAACTAATAGGTTAAAAAATAATACTTTGAAATCGTAAGTTCATCACACAAAGGCACTAAGTTAATAAGTTTTAATAGGAATTTACAAAGAATACCGAGTATACAGGGTTACTGTTTAAACATCAGCAAGGTCTCAGATATAAAGAACATTTTTTTATGGTATAGGGTTGCAAACGAGTAGTCGGAGTCATCTTCATGACTATCAACGCCCATAGACATCCGCGTAGATGTTATACAGATGCGTTGCCCTCCTTCCTCCTCCACCCTCCTTAGGCCACCTACGGCTACTAACACTGCACGAAACTACCACGCTGGCGTGTAAGCGAGTAGAAGAAGGTAGAGTACCCACTATTGTAGTAAATTCTTTAATTCATTTTTTTTCACAACTAATGATCCGCGCTAGTTTCCTTACCTTTGAGTTTTTACCTTTGAATTACCAGGGACAGATTGCTGCATTAACATGTAATCCATGTCCTGCCCGATAAACTTCTTTATCTTTCAGTGAAAGTTCAATGAAATGCGATTCAACCGTTTTGCGTGACTCAAGTACCTACTCGCTGGACATGAATTTTTGGTGACTACATGTGTCGAGACGTCCATAGAGATGAGAGGACGATGTAAAAATTTCCCGCTTTTTGTGATTAATACGGTATTATGATTGTCACAGCAGGCAGGACTTTTTAGTTGTTCGATTACTCGGAAAAACTCAACCATTTTCTTCCGTTTTTGCCATATTAATATAAGTACCACTACACATCTTACACTCCCTAGGTCCTCTTGTGTTACCCATTACAAATGACACGTGATAATATTAAGGCCCATCAATATACAATGAAATACAGATATTAAATACGTCTCACAAGAACGACAAGTGTTCCCGTATTGATAATATTGCGCAAGGGAAATGTTATTGAGATATAAGTGTCTTGATATTATTATAAGGATATTGGAATGTTTAGTATCATTTTATTCGTATGTCGTTTACAAATTTACTAAATTATATTGTAAACTGCTTCCACATACAAACTTCCACATTTGCTTAACTGACAAACGTTGATAAAGGATAATCTTAAGCTAGGGCTTATATAATAAATATCCAGTACCTTGGTAGACAATTGAAGAAGAGGCCATTTTGCTCACTGGGTAAGGTGAGTGAAGGACTGTCATTACGATGATGAGTGAGTTGTTACGTGGTGCGAGTCGACGTGGTGGTGGTGGTCTCCTGTTAACACAACGTGAGACCGTCGCAGTCGGATAACATTTTATTATTGTAGATGACTGTTTATTTACAACACAACACCACACAAGATTACTCGCTTACACAACCTTAGATTAGGTATACTAACCGTGTAATTGGTGGGAGGCATGAATGGCTAAAGTAGCCGAAGTTTTATCGTAGGTATGGGATTAAGAAGGGCAATGAGGGTATACTTATAATATAAGGATGTTAATGGGCGTTGGCAGTCAACTAATGAAGGAAATAGTTAAATTGCTTATTTCATGTAATTATCAATAAATACATATAGAACAACTATGCAAAAGATCTGAAAGTTTGTGATAAAATAAGGGATACATAATAAAACTTCTAAGTTCAAGGACTAATCTACACAGAAACGTGAGTCTTGTTTCGTGACAATAAAGTAAGGAATGATTTATAGCAACCTCCCAGTGGTTCCTTATTTTCATTTGTGAGAAAAGCCCAAGAGATGAAAGAAATATTCCAGCTAATGCAAATTGAGAAATGGTACGCCGCGAACACCAATCTTTTGCAGGCGTGTAATTTATTATCATTACCGTTGAACGGCCCGTCAGTTTTATTTTCTTATGATATTGTACCTCTGAAGAAAAAACGAAATCTTTATTAGGATCACTTTGTTGTCCATCAGTCTGTATGTCTATCAACTTTTCGTTAAGAAAACTTAAATGACAGTGCAAGGTGTCCGAAAAATCCATAACTTTGTATGTATTAATCACAGAATTAAACCAATACAATTTTAAATTTATAATACATTTCATAGGTAACTTCGTAAACATTATAAATTGTTGTGCTCGTACCTCCCGCTGGTACATTAACATTTCGACAATTTGATATCATAGATGAGATAATAGTGATCTAATATTACCAAAATGTTTCAGGTAATCAAGCGATGAAATATTTCTTTGCATAACGAGAATGCAGATATCCATGAGCGTCTGTAGCTGTCAAAACGCTGCATCTTCTTGTTTGCTGACTTGCTATAGAATAACTTCCTTATTTTTTATGGTATAGAGGGGAAAACCAGCAGTCGAGCCATATTCATGACAACCGACGCCCGATGCTATACAGATGCACTGCCCTACTCTCTCCTCCCACATCATGCATGTATGCAGCATTAATCCTTGTACAATTTCAATACATCGTGTATTTTATACAAATTAAATTCGCCGCAAATGTATAAAAAAAAACTGAATAAATTACCATAAGATTGTCGTTTTTCAAATTACGATTGGAAAACGACAGTCTTATGTAACATGTCACAGAATCAAATTTTAATCAAAATGTTTAAGACCTGAATAAAACATGTCGTTCAAGTAAAACGTATATTTGTCTCCTTTTTTTATCAAAGAAAAGTATATTTTAATTTCGATTCATTGAAAATTATTTTCTTAAAAATTGGTTTGTTTCACACAGTTGAGTTTTCGTTAATATTATTATTATATATTTGTAAATATAACAGTAATGTCAAGACAGATCTAGCTAGTCATCAAGGTGGTTATTTCACATTTTATTGCAGAGACGATCAGTTACTACTCAATTTACTTAAATTTGAAGCATCGAACAAAACGACTTGAACAAATACTGTTGAGCAAGCATACAAGATAACGCTAATTGTAACTTATGATAATAATACTTTAGCTACTTAATAACGCATTGAATATTGTATAATTGCTGCAATGCAGTGAAATTGTAATAGCGTTTCGCATGTCAATGATAGTATCTCTCTATGATCTTTCAAATAACACATAAGAGAAGGAAAAAATACGATTCCGCAATTCTCGAGGTTTATAACATTTATTTTATGGCGCTGAAGACCTACTCGATCTTATTGCGCAAATCCTTATCTCCTAATCAAGCAGAGGATATCCAGATATCAGGCTCAATTAACATTAGATATTAAGCATAGTTTTATATAAAACAAAATATTAAATTGACAGGAAATAAAAAAAAAAAGAAATTTCTAAACGGCCACTGTCCAGCGGAGCCTCTATATTCTTGGAATATTTTCTATATGCTTTGGTACCGTCTCACAAAAGAATTTGAATAAGGCCTGCTTTTACTTAACGCCTCGTGAAGTAATTATTTTATACATAAATAAGTATTATATTTTAATCTCATCTATTCATATTATGGATGACAATAACTTTTTACGTTAGTCGAATACCTGTAACTTTTCTTTACCGATTTGAATAAAATTGAATACACAATCAAAATAAAAAAGGAATTTTTATTCAAACTCCTCTGAAACAGGTTGACCCATTCTCGAGGAATTTTATGTGTGGATTCAGCAGGCATGGGAATATAAAGCATTACTTCAAGATCTAAAGTATATTTAAGTGTTTATACCGATTTATTTGTATGATTCTTTCCGGTGTCGTGTCAATTTGTGAATCTAAAAATTATACTTTTTTTACACTATAACTACAAAACATGGAAATAAGACAACTAATAAAAGCAGTGCAAGCATTACCTTCACTTCTTCTTCTTTGTGACTCGCTGTTCGTCCGATGTTAACAAAATAATATGAACAAACATTTGGCTTTTTATGCGCCTTTAAAAAAAATATCATAGCTACTACTCAGGACAGGTCTAGGGTTGGACCGGTGGTAGATTTAATTGTTGACGTTCAAAAAGTAATTCCTGTAATTCTATTTTGAATAAAACCTTTTTCAATTTCATTTCATTTTCATTTTCACTGGCAAAATACGACATTAACTATAAGTCGTAACATCTTAAATGATAATAAATTAAAAACTAATTTATTATTCAGTAATTTTTATTAGAATTTATATATATCTCAGTGGAGCACAGCAGCATGGCTTCACTCTCATTTTTTGCCTTGTATAAGTCATAGCAATCTTGTACCACTTTGATAAGGGAGGTAAATTGGAATTTCTTCCTACTCCTTCTTTTTTTCTTTTAGCCTCTCTCTTGGGATCTCTGAGATCATATTAAAGGGACGTTGTGGTGGCCGTTGTTGATCCTGGCGACACAAGATAAGCAGCTGTGAGAAGGAGTGGTGGGCCAAGGCGTCAAAAAAATCCTCGAGTCACAATTGTAACTCGCAAAATCAAAGATAAGATTATTAATCTAGCTAGACAATCAGTTACTTTCCACGTTGTCTTTTTTATTACTAGCGCAAGACTCACGAAACTGTACATCGCTTAATACTTAACATTGGGGCTGATTTCTCTCCGGTCGCGTCGAATTACCTTTTTCTCGGAATAGGAGGGACCCAATAAGAAAACAACGAAAACCCGAGTGCTATATTGTTAACAGTTCCCAAGAGAGAGATCTGGCAAGGGTGAAACTACGGGAAACCGCTTGTAACAACACAACATTTTTTACAAAAAAATAGATTTAGACTCTTTCCCAGCTGTAACAGCTAACATAAAGTACGACTTAATATGGTGAATTGTAATAAGTATCGTAACTCCTAATTAGATTTGATTTATGTTATGATTTCATAACAATTAAGTTTTATTAAAATCAGAACATGAACCCGGTTCTATATTGATATTGAAAATTAATTACCAACGTAAACCGCGAACAACTTAATTAGGTTCTTCGCACAAAACTGTGCAATTGAACGTTATGAAAACAGTTTTGTGGAAGATAATATCTTAAAATAATAGTTTATTTCAGACAAATCTCATACAATTTACAGATTTAATAATTTACATTTCCTATTAAATATTACAATAAATTATGAAAATTAACATTAAATATCATCAGTATGATATGGACCCTTTTCCAACGCTTCGCAATTTGTGAGCCCATGCCTGCTCTATTTTTAATTACTTTTATACATTTGTGTGCATATTATACTTGAGTAATTATATTATGTTATTATATAACAATTCAATACGAACTTCTGTTGCCCTTCGTATGCAGCATGCGTGGATTGTTCTATAAGTACGCTCGCGAACTTTTTCACTTCACAGCGCACTTTCTCATGCTTAGTTTTACCCGTGGCAACCCTAACTAATGTCATCATTATCATCAGCCGGAAGACGTCTACTGCTGGACATAGGCCTCCCCCAAAGAGCACCATAGGTCAGGGTCACGAGCCACTTTCATCCAGCGACTCCCCGAAATCTTAACCAAGTCGTCTGGGCGAGGGCGTCACCTTCCCGGTGGTCGAACAAATTGCCGGACTTTACGATTATCGAGTCTTCTTCATGTCTTTGAACTTCAGATGATCCCCTAACGTCCTACCGTAACTTGTGCAAACACTCTTCCGATTCCAGGATATTTTTCGTCGGATCGGAGCGTGCGACAGTTGTGTGTTACCAGGACCAGGTTAGTCAGATGGTAGATCGATCCCCTCCGGGGTTTCTTAGCACCCTCTTCTCAGTCGTTACCAAGTCCGCTGAGTCAGGAGACTGAAGACCATAGTTAACGCTGCAACTCATAAAGGAATATTGCCATAATCCCCACGCTTGGCGAGTGTGTTGGGGATCAACAGTGGGGCAAGAAGTTGACATGAGGACGCTGCTACCCGTCCTCTGTCTGCAATTTTCTTCTGCCCTACTCGGAGCGGTTTGACCGCCGTTCATCGGTCGACTGATTGCGCTGGTGGTAAACGCCACACAGCGGGCGGTGGGGTCACTTACCGACGCCGTCATGTAACTCATGTAAATACAGAAATTACAAACTCAATGTGTCTGGAGTTAACAATCAACATACGTGACCAGTCACGTAGGAGTACGGAGTTTACTCCATAATACGAATACGCTTCTAAAGTGAAAGGTGCTCTGGTGTTTACTATCTACTCGTACTCTGGTACTACAGAGTAAAATCTCATGTTTTTATATGCATTTATAGATAAATATGCAACAATTGTCATGTTAAATAAATAAGCATTATAATTCTCAGACCCTATGAAATCAGATTGTGTAACTTTTGCGTTATATTGTGTACATATGACCATACGCATATTATGACGATATGGGCAAGAACATGGAGGAGGCGCCCGTGCATTCATACGCTTTCCATATATGAACTACACTGCACAGAGGAGAGGTGAGTTGAAAATTATAATATGTACGCTTTTGTTAGTTGAATCATGAACTATTTACATGTATGTATAAACAATGTAAATATCAAATTATATTTACGTCAGTAACTTTATTTGCCGTTTAATTTTATTAAGTAGTTTGCAGTAGCATACATTTATGAACGTCTGTGTAGGTACTACAAAATTATTTTTATTTATTTATTAAATATTTATTACATAAATGAAAATATATATAATATATTCATTAAATTTTGTAGATTAGATGTCCTAAATCTCAATAGATTAATGTTTTAAAATTTTCCTTATAAGAAACGTTCAAGTGAATCCCATTTAGGAGTTAGGACAGTGATATTGGTATCAGCAATAATATCCACATACTAGCGTGAAATTAAGATTGCTTACAAAGGTTAGGTCGTCAAAATGAAATTCAGTTTTGGCTCTTATCCAACTCGCTTTACTTTTGTGATGGAAAAACAAATGGATCTCGACAAATGAAGAACGTGTTTTATTATCTGTGGTTTAATTTAAAAACCGGTCAACTGCAATAGAAATTTGGATGACACCCGTGTGACTTGGTTCACTGATTGCCAACAGTTTCACGGATCCTCTATTCCGTCTCAGGAAGCTAAGGGCATTCGAGGGGTTTTAGTGTTATAGGGTTTTACAATCCCTGACACGCCACTGCACTGGTCGGTAATCCCTACAGAGCGTGCGGTCGTTTCGTAACTGCTTAAAATGTCGTTATTTGAAACTAGCGGACGCCCGCAACTTCGTTTACGGGAAGCCGTTCTTTTTTCTTGCAGTCGGTTAAAGTAGTATATAGCTTTCCTCGCTAAATAGTCTCACTAATGCTAAAAGAATTTTACAAATCGGACCACTAGTTCCAGAGATTAGCACTTTCAAACAAAAAAACAAACTCCTCAGCTTTATTTGACTAAAGGAGACGTTTCATTTCTGGCCCGCATGATGTACATAAAGCTGTAGATCGGCAAAAAATTGACTATCACATTAAAAATAAAAACACATTTGTATTTGATTTGGTCATTTGGTTCAAAAATAAAAACAATCTCATTATTTACGATCAAATGTTAGACGACGAACTGTCAAGTTGACGTTAGTACTCCCATGTATGGGTTTTAAACACTTCGTGAACCCAAAAACGAGGTAATTTTAAACAAAATTGTAAGTTGATTGCTGTTATGTATATTTTTAGAAACTTGCTCACAACTGTACATCATGGAGGCCAAATGTCCATACAAAAATGAAACGTCTCCTTTATAGATAATATCTGATGTTAATGCAGTCTCCAACACGAGGAACATGTAATATAAAAAAGATATGTGGTGTCGTGGGACACCAGGTAGGAACGAAGTGGAGTGGTAATAGAGAGAGAAGGGATGAGAGAACGAAAAGAAAGAGGGAGAAAGAGAAAGGTATTATACACTACTCGCTTGTGTATACGACTGTCGCGCCTGCGCACGTCTCATTTAACGGTTTTATTCCACGCACTTTTTCTTACGCTTTTACTATCACATTTTTTTCAGTTCGGTCGCGCAGCAAAATCCCTATCTCCTCCAAGCCTGCCATAAGGAACTTCGTTCCAATAGCACATAAACTATAAAGCCACGCATTTTATGTAAGTCATTTGCCTTACTTCAGTTTCAAGCGCGCGTCTTTTATAGATGCAAATACTACCATCAGTAGACGCGGCCCGCGTAGCCCTCGCTATTAAAATACCTCGTCACGACGCGCCATCGGCCGTAAATATATTACATCGTAGAGATGACATTAAATTACTTTACACGTTGTATAGATGACCAATAGGTGTTAATTTTATTCCTTTATATCCAGCAGTTTCTATTCCAGCTTATTTATGAATGATCACAAATTAGTAATATTATGATTGATATAAAAATGATTTCGAAATTCTAATGCTATTGTATGATTTCATTATCTAATTACATCTCAATTTTTTATGAAGTAAGGCTGCTGAGTTAGATTAATTTTGCTTATAGATGCTATGAAGTTCTGAGTTCGTTAAACAACTGTTGCTAACCTTAAGCAGGCGTCCGTCACTCGATCAAGGTCACGCGTTTTATGCCTACCGCTTCGACTATCGCCGACGATATCTCGGACACAGGGCCGCCGCGCGCTCGGCACGTTTCCCGCGCTTTGGTATAAAATGCCGAAAATGGTATCAAGTTGACAACAATTTATTTCTTTTAAAATAAAGGTATGATTTAATATACATTGACAAATTGGGGTATTATAATTATAAAATGAAACAAAACTAAGTAGATACCTATTTTGTCTAGTAAGTATGTAAGTGCTCGCGGCTTTTTTTATGTAAGTAGTATAGAGGGGCAAACGAGCAGTTACGGACATCTAATGACCATCGACGCCCATTGATGTCCACATTATTGCTATGTAGATGCGCTGCCATCCTTTCTTCCTCCTCATCCAGGGGGCCATCGGAAGCTCTCTCTGACACACACACACACACATACGCGTTAGTTTCATCATTTCAGTCTGTCTATTTACACAGTTTACCTAATTAAACATATTAATAATAATATTCTTTAAGTACTTACATAATATTATTTACTCCGCCAAAGTGCTAAAGTATTATATTGCATGCCTTAAGCGCGAGCGTAGGTATGCTCTACTCTCGCCTAAAAATCAAAAACTGGGTTCGGTCAGAGTTTTATTTTAAATAAATAATAATATAGTGCTTAAAGTAGGTTGGCCTTCATACCACAATAAAAGAAAACATCAATGGTCATTTTTCTAAACAATAAACAGCAATCCAACCCACAATTTAGATAAAAAAATGAATTTTTCAGAAAAAATTCTATGAAAAACATATAACATTCTCTCTGTAATCACCATAACTTTTGAAAAACATAACTAATCGATTTAAATTTTATTTCAATAGGTCCGTAAATCTATTGTGACGAACTGATTAGAAAACTATAACTCAATTATTATTCGTTTTATTGTAAAAAATCAAATGTGTACTGTTGAAACTAAAAAATTTACATCTTAGGCAGCCTTGTATACAAATACACAGAGTAAACGTCAAAAATGTGTCAACAGTGAGCTTTACTCTGAGAGTAAAGCCACTTGAGACTTTATTTTCACAACGTTAGAGTGTATAATTGAATAAATCGCGTTCGCGCACTTAAAACATTATGGTAAGAGACATTCTTTATGGTTAAGTTTTAATTGCGTCATTCATATAAGCTGCCAGCACAATTTTATTAGTCTAACGTTTATTAATTTCTCGACTAAAATTATGTAATTTATATTGGTAATAATCGCTTTTATCTGAAGCAGTTTTTATTTTTACATTATGATGTCTAATAAATATAAAATAACTTATTTTCTTTAAGATTCAAGTTTACCATAAAACTATTTGAAAATTAAAAATAAAAAAAGCAATTTTTGGTGAAAAACGTATATGTTATCATGAGTATTTAATTTAAATAACATACGTATGACACGAGTGCTTAAGGCATGCACATTTGGTTTTACCAAACTTTTCTGTTTTATATTACATACAGACAGTGAAACTTTATTTAATTCACGAATAAAAATATCATGTTATTTCACATTTGTCTTATTACCAAAATCATCTAAGATCCAACCCTTGCGATTATTTTTTGTGACGCATTTGCACGTAAGCCATACAATCTGCATCGCTATGAGCGCATAAATGATGTGCATTTTTCTTTGCTGCGAACCACAGCAAGATTTTGTAGGTAATTTTAGCGTAGGTATTTTCACTTTGTATGGGAGTGAATAATCTGTTAAATTTATTAATCTGAACCTTAAGGTGGTTACCAATATTCTTAAAAACCAACTGCTTTTACACCATTCACATTTAATATTATAAATTCGAAAGTCCATCTATTTGTTTGTTATTTTGTCAGGTCTTAATCTCTGAACGATCAGAATACAATATTATTCCAATCTATATTCAAGCGACACGGTAATATCCAATTCTACCATAAATAAATCACGTCTGACATCTGCGTCAAAGAAACTTAGATTAATGCCAGAAGTTTAATGGACGTCAATCAAACCTGTCCGTTTTAAACCTTCCTAAATTTTGATATATTTAGAGGGGCTGTCTATAAAAGGTATGTAGGTACCTGATGTTCATATGCTGTTAGAAAAAAAAAAAACTAAGTGGTTCCAGATAAGCTCTTTTGTATCTTTGTACCAAATCAAAAAACCCCAAACCACTGGTCCGGCTTTAATAACTCTGACTATTAGAAAGCTACATTATCAAGAAGTATTATAGGAATTATTTTATTATGTATGAACAATTTTTCTTTTTGACATCCAGTCCATCCAGGGTACGGGGCAGTTTGTGTTCTAAAAATAAAGATATGTTATAACTTTTTTTTTTATGATATAGGGGGGCAAACGAGCAGCCGGAGCCATTTTCATGACTACCGACGCCCACAAACATCCGCATAGAGGTGTGCTGCCCTCCTTTCTCCTCCCACCTACTAACTTGTGCGGTTACTTCTAATAAGTAATAAGTAGTTTCAATTGATGTTGTCCAACATAATATTATGTTCTTCACACTAAAAGAAAAAGGCTTTAGCCCTATTTTTAGTAACCCAACGGATATACCACGGTCGGGGCGTGCCTCGCTACGGACTGTGAAAAACGAGAACACGCTCAGTGCAATTATAAATAATGTAACGAACTTCGTCGTCTTGTTTTTTTACTGTCGATAAAGGATTTAATTAACTTCGTTATAGAAATGAAAAACTATGTTGTATACGTAGGATAGCCAGATAACTAGCGGCTTACAACCATGTATCGAAGACAAATTACGGACACTCGAAGCATTGGATAATAATAACAAAATAATAATTACTGTGGACTTAACACACTACGTTAGTCTAGCCCCGTTCTGAGTACCGCAAGGACTTGTGTTACGGGTACTAGACAACGGAATATATTTAATATTTTTTTTTATAAATTTAAGGTATTGTATACTAGCTTCCGCACGCAGCTTCGCCCGCGTGGATTCCGGACTTCACAAATGGAGTTGTTATACATATAAACCTTTATCTTTAATCACTCAATTAAAAAAAAACCATTCAAATCTGTTGCATGATTTAATAGATCTAAGCATACAGACACACAGACTGCGGAATCCGAGACCCCTGGCACAACAGGCTCCTCTTATCCGAGCTCTGCACCACTGCGTCTGGTAGTCAGACTGATGACTACCTGCTGTGATGCGCAGCCCTTCTTTTTCCCATTTATCCTAATGGTGCACTAGAGTCTCAAAAACGGTACGAATCACAACATAACCCTAATACTTATGACACCGGTATATTACAGTAATTTCTGAAACGTCGGGCTTGTAAAATAATTAAATAAAACGCAATAAAATTCGTTAAAGTTGTTTTATCGTAGAAAAACTTCATTATAATCTATTTGTTTAATATTATACACTTATCTGATTATGAGAAGTCAAAACCGCAAGTGATTCCTAAAATCGGTTTAATCTATTTGTGTAATGCACTTCCATATTATTACCTATATAAATTGCGATGACCCACATTTAAACAACATTTGCGTAACTCCATTGCTGAAATTATCAAGCAATACAATATTTCATTAGCTATATTATGAATTAATGTCGTATTATTTTGTTCAAAATTGGAATCAGGTAAATTTTACTGTCAAGAATGTTTATTGCAGTGATGTCTTGAACATCTCACCGCGGTTAACATTCTATGTCACAGTTCGAAGTATTAATACATTATAAACCTCTTAATCTACCCATTCCTTTCCTGATTGTATTTCATCTCTGCTAGTGTTTTTTTTTCCTATCTATCCCTGATTATATGGCCACATAATATGGGCAATATTCAGCTGATATTTTCTCGCATCATGATCTAATAGTTTATGTAACCTATAACATTAGACCCCCAAAAATGAAGCGTAAAATCTTCATGCGAGGTAATTTTTTGACATTAGACATGAGGAAATAAGATTGAATAATAATAATGAAAGAAAATATATTCCGTATAAGCTATATGTTTGTCTATGGGCGTTGGTAGACATGAATATGTCTTCGACTGTTCGTTTGCCCCCTTATATTATAAAAATAATAAATGTTAGGTCTGTAAACATAGAAAGGTATCCAGGATAAAAACAAAAACAATACAGTAATAATTTGTATAAAATTAGATCTAAGACATTGATAGCGCTTTGCTTATTTATAATAAATAATAATTTTAAGCTTAGGACTTTACTTCCTCTCATCATGGCTCACTCAATCACACAAATATTACATACAAACATTACCTATTCTTCATTTAAAACTGAATTATTTAGTATCTAAAGCTGTAAAAACCAAATACCTACCTGATAAATTATATTATAAGTTATATCGTATAATACATCGACTTTCATAAGCTTCCTCTGACTCAAATAGTCTCGATAAATTTGTGTAAACTAGACTTGCACGTGGACACGATTTACTGAACATTTCTATGGAGGTGTCGCTTTCATGTTCTTTTACTGTAATGCAATAAATTCTATTTTTTTATTCTACATAAACTAATTTGTAGTCCAATAAAATACAACAATTATCCTTAGCTTTACATTTCATTAATTTCAAATAACTTATTATTCAGCATTTAACAACCACAATATTATAATTTCATCAACTAAATATATTGTAAAAGTAAAATGTTTTTATGACTAGTATACCTACCCATGTACATGGTACAGCAATGAACATCTTCATCAATGTATTTTATAATATTTTCAGAATATGTAGTAGGAATGTATAGTGCTTTTCGAAGCAATTGAACTTGTTGGAATATCTTCTCACTGTTATAGGTACCTACTTATATTTGAATATCACGTCAGCGACGGGCCGGGTCGCGCGTATTTAATTGCTTACGAATTATTCATGAACTGTTTACCTTTGGCTGCAAGCGTTTCTGATATTGTGATTGTAAAAAGCGATTGTATTATTATTAAATCGAAGCACAAATATTGTCTCGCGCATTCATTATATCATCGATTAACGCGAATAGTGCTGTCAGGATTGCAGTGCAAAACAGTTTGATTAATTGCTCGTTGCCAGTCCTAATATACACATTCCAAGATGACGTGGCATTAGTCGTAATGTCTTAGTACTAAGTTGTGTTAAAATGATTTAAGACAAAGTTAGATGTAAATACATAAATGTAGGACGATGTGTAATTGCTGCATTGCATCCGAACCGGGCGAAGACGCTGCGGACAGCTGTCGCTAATTAAGAGTACGTGTTAGAGACTAATTAAATGATCCATTATAAATTAATTATAAATACTGCTTATGCTAATATGCTATAATAATATGCTATGCTATAGCTAATCTCAAAATTGTCTTTTTTATTAGCATATGCAACCTCAGATTATAAGGTTCCGGGTTCGAGGTCCGGCCCCCGGGTCAAAACAAAAAGTACTACTACGATTTTTCGTTTTTTATAATATTAGTTCGAAGACAGGATGTTCTCCTGTTTCTTCTCGGGAAAATATCACACCAAAAATCGGGATTCGTCTGCAGTTATAATAATATGTAGATGAAATACCATTTATAAATATTTCATCTTGATCATTCATTACATTGACAACATTATTTCTATGTAATAGATAATATAGCCTAACAATAGGCAAAATAAATTGCGTCATCTGGCACTTTGTGCTCATATTCTCTTCAATACCTTTCGGTTACCGCGGACGTTCATTGACGCTTCAAAAACACGCAGCGAACACGTGGTCGGTACCGGGAGATTTAAGGGCAAACCATTAAATACATGTCCAAACACGTAATATATCCTCCCTATCCCTCTTGATTTTAACTATCCTAGTTTTTATTGAGAAGGGTTGACCATGTGGAATTTTTTGTGCGACCGTTTGTTCTATAGACTCAAACATATTTAGTGAAATGCGTGACGTCACTACAGAGGATAGTAATTTAATTCGAAACATTTCATTGCTATCACTGTGTCCTAGTCAAAACATTGCAAACGTTTAATGCACACAGTATACCATATTATGATTATGTAACGTGTTAGGAATACCACAATAAGCTCCAAAAGAGGGCGTTGTCCCTGTTTGTCCATGTTAAAGTGGATCGGGGCCGGCTACGTCTGCCGCATGTTAGATCACTGTGCTAAAAGTGCGTATTCTTGTACCCCTCCGAATGCACGGCGTCTACGCGGCAGACCCCGTCGCCGATGGCGTGATGAGCTGGATTACTTCTGGAAAAATTGGCGCTGTCTGGCATTTAATAGAGAGGTGTGGAAAAGGAGTAAAGAGGCCTTTGCCCAGCAGTGGGACACATCAGGCTGACAATAATACAATAATAATAATAAACCAAATTTAAAATTTAATTTTACTATGGTGGTCAGATGACCACCATAAAGAAAAATATGTAATGTTATAGTGTATTGAGATTTCAGAGACTCAAATGACGGCGCTGCCCGACACGACCGGAGACTAATCAGGCATAGCACCAACGGCTTAAGGTCCTGTGTGACCTGGGCGTAGGAAATCGCCTAATTAACAGACTGAAAGTTATTAGAAATTTTATTAAATATATTACAAAATTAATATAAGAGTTACTCAAAATTATGACGGTACATAATATAAAAAAAATCTAAGCAGATTAAGAAAGATTAACAAATTTAAATCATAAAAAAATTAAACTGGCTGGCTGTACACCTGTAATAAATGACCACACCTCCAAATAAGTCTTGGTGTCCGTGGCGTGCCATTTCTCAATTTGCATTCGCTGAATATTTCTTTCGTCTCTTGGGTTTTTCTTACAAATGAAAATATGGCAACACGGAGAGGGAATAAATCATTCCTTACTTTATTGTCAAGACTCACGTTTTTGTGTAGCTTAGTTCTTGAACATAGAAGTAGCTATACATGTCTTATATTTTATTACAAACTAGCTTTTCTACACCGTTGTTATATATTTATTTTGTACCATAAAGGGACAAACAGGCAATCTGAGTTATTTATTTTCTACCGACGCCCATTATTATCGGTGTATGTACATGCAGCAGGCAGGGCATAATTTCGTAATGCAGGGTTTCTTCAACTTTTTGCAGTCGCGGACCCCTTTCCAAAATTTATGAGCTCCGCGGACCCCTGTTAAAGAATATTTCAAAAAAAAACAATCCTTATTTATGTTATATTTATTATATTAAAAATCAATGTATTTACACAAAAATGTGAACTGAGTTACCGCGTACCCCTAGAGGGTCCGTAGACCACACTTTAAGAAACTCGATCGTACAGTAATCGTTTAGTAATACTTTGTATTACCGAGCATTGGTAAAAAGCCTATGAAACTTTATTTAATTTTACAAATCACCAACTTGCATCAAGTTCGTTTAGTAGAGAGAAAGATATTTATTATACATATAATTAACGAACCATGACGGTTCATTAATTATAATTAATGATAAAAATAATTTCAAACAGCGTAAAGATATTGTAAGCCTCGTTATTAAGCGTATTACACAATTATATGCATCTATAAACCTTCAATAGGGTTATACTATTAGGTTATGAATATTGTTTAACTAACTTAAGTACATCTAACAAATATTTCATAATTTGTGGTGACTTTAATATAAACTTACTAGACAATATTCCCTCCACAATTAGATTCCTTTTTTTTTTTTTTTAATCATATAACTCAATAAGTATATTCCTCTAAAATTGAAACGCCAGCCAGTAGTTACCTAAAATTTTGAAATTGGTTATTTCAAGATTTGATAAGTCTTTTCATAGAATAAGGTGGTGGCGGTGCACCCACCCTACTTTTTAAGAAAAAAAATGAGCAGTTTAATAATAATATCGTCCTAGCCGATTTCGGCTACGGCGGCCGTCTCTATAGAGACGAGCCAGATGCGCAGGACATATTATAGTGCACAAGTGTGCGCGCAGACACAAGTGCACTCTC
>LUGF01052817.1:0-10401 GCA_001625245.1 Calycopis cecrops | reverse complement strand
ATATGCGCACGGTCCTTGAGCAGTGGATGCGCAGAAAGCGCAAAACCCTCACCATTCGTCTGACGCAGGTTCTCACCGGGCACGGGTGCTTCGGTGACTACTTGTGTCGGACGGCCCACAGGGAGCCGACAACTCGTTGTCACGATTGTGGTGCGGCGACGGACTCCGCCCAGCACATCCTTGAGGTGTGCCCGAGATGGGTGGCGCTGCGCCACGATTTGACTTCGATTGTCGGGGTGGACTTGTCAGTGTCGAGTATCATTCCCGCGATGCTCGACGGCGACAGGTCCTACGAGGCGATGGCTTCCTTCTGCGAGACAGTAAAGTCCCAGAACATTGTATTAAAATAATAAGAAAGACGTTCTGTTATAGATGTGAATATGATGTGAAAAAAAAACGAACATACTCGTTAGTAGATATGTTCTACTAACGAGTATGTTCGTTTTTTTTAAATCCTTCATCGCTACACAAATGAATATCTTAATATCAAAATATTTAATGTCTAATGAATAAACCACAGACTCCTTTCTATAAATAAATGACGTCACAATATCATACTGCTAAGCTTTATAAACTTGTTACTGTAACAGGCTTGTGTAAAATTGGCTATGGCAGTATTATAAGTCTTTGCTTAATTAAATAGGTGACAGATTTAATAAAGCAACATCAAAGCTTATGTCCATATTATACTGTAATAATGTTTAACTATAGTCTATAAGTCACTTTATACGGTAATAATTTATAGCTAAAAGGTACTCAAAATGTTTTTAAAAGTTGTATTTATTTTAATTAACTTTTATTTTTTTTATTTTGTCTTTTTTCAACAATTATGTCACACACTACAACATTAAAAAATTGAGAATCTTACCCTCGAGTCCCACTTACCCCCAAGATCCATCGGCCTTTGGAGCATGCTCATAAGCATTTCAAATGACTTATATTTCATTGTTTTTGGTATTTTTCACTTTTCAAGTATTTTTGCCTTCAGAAAACATCGAGAATCAAAATATTGAATATGGGAGAAAAACAATTTTTGACGTATTTTACCGAAGTCTATAGTCATCCGCCTATTAACAGATTGCGTAAATACATCACGCACCTACCCTATCTCCTAACACTTAATCCAATGGATCATTTAGATTGTAAAAATCGCTATGATCAACAACGCTACACAACAAGTACCTAATAGTGGTAATACGAGGTTTACATGAGCTTTTCTACTCATTTATCAATTCACATATAGGTTTTATTGTCGTAAATCTTCGGATGCCACTGGAAATCGGTGACGGAGACTCAAATTCTCCGATGTATGCTGAGTGGTATCCGTTTCAGTGCCCCTCCACATTGCGCTGCTGTACGGATAAACTATAAGACTGTGGAAATTAGGTTTTTTAGACTTTTGACGGTATGATGGTTTTATTTTGTTTTTTTTTGTTTTCTCTTTATAAGATTGTTTAAGTTTGTCTGTTTTATTGTTTATTTAATGTGTAGTACTTAATAAATGAAATTATATTCTATTATATTGTATTCTAATCTAGATTAATATTAAATGTTCATTGTTCTGGTATATATATCGGTTCGATATCAAATAATAACATCCTAAAGTACGATCCAAAGTATTTCCTTTGTATTTAATTTGCAAATTGTTAGATATAACAAGAATACGTCGAGAGTACGTCAAATAAAGCTACACTAATTGATTTATGATTCTATATATTCACATAGGTCCTAGATAGTTATTTTATTTGTGTAAAAATATAGATAATTTTTCTCCTTTTTTCTTTATCATTAATCTTCACAAACAAACGTTTTAGCTTTGTATGAAAGCTAATTATGACTCAAAGTAGCAAATAAAACGCTTTTCCTGAAAACACATAGATAATGTATGTATACATTATGAGCCCGTCTTATTTTATCCTGATCTTTATTTTCATAATTTGTGTGGGTAACAGTCTCATATTAGTTTTCGCGAAAATAATGCTGATGAACGCAATTAAATTAATTCAGGAGAAATATTATTAGATGAAAATCATGTTAGCAGTAACTTTAATTTGTTATTATTATATAGCAAATTCAATGAAAAAATTACTCGTCGAAATACTTATTATTACCTAATTGATTTTATTTTTATGACTATTTTATAATATAAACTATTTAGCACCAACCTTAAGTAGGCCGCCCCTTATAGACATGTGGCCATTGACCTCTACAAGCAGCCTCATTAAGGAATCGTAAATTTAAATAATCATAAAAATACAATGACTCCCGCCCCATTTTCGATAAGTTTTACAGATTTTATGAGGATGGGGCATGTCTCGCTAAAGGCTGTTAGAAATGATAAGAAGCTTAGCCCAATCAAAAAGTAGCCTAACAAACTTCATGGCATTGCTTTAATTCTCACTGCTGAGTGTCGACAAGGTAGACTTAATATAATTCATTATGAAAAATACTGGGTTTTATCTTCAGATTTATTTGTGCCGACGTTAAACTTTTTTGCTAATCCTATTAGATAGCTATGCTATAGTAATAGATACAGCTAATTATATTAAAAACCGGCTGCGCTCTACGATTTCACTCGCGTAAGTTTCGATCCCGTGGAAGTATCGACATGAAAAATAGATGTTGGCCGATTCTCAGACCTGCCTACCTTTTATAAATACAGGATGTATTTATTTCATTTGCTTCTATGTTAAGTTTAATTTAACATAGAAGCATAAGTTTAATTTAAGTACATGATAGTATATCTAAGTGAGAAGTTTGCATGATCTTAAGATACTTAAGCAGTGACACCAAATCTGTAATAGAATTGTAGAATTTAAGTGACACTTGTGTCTAAATTCTGTTGTCTGTAAAATGTTGTAAAATTAAGGTAAATTTCCGCGTATAACTCTAGTACTACTGTAGTAACAGATTCTATTGCATGGCTCTCGCCACTTCCTATGTTGGTTATTCAGCCGCTGTTTGCCTTCTCATTATACAAAGTCATCCAGCCGTATTTACATCTGAAATATGACAGTACAAAACTGAAAGCATTTTGAATAGGACTGCTTGAGCAATCATGAAGAGTTTATCTGAAGATGTGAATTTCTACTGTGGTGGTTTTTGAGCTTTCATCGCAACGTTGAAATAGAAAGAATTTTTACTAGTTTTAATATTAACCAATTTAAAATAAATTTACACACAAGTTGTTGATCAATTACACTTAAAAATAACCTTAAATTGAATAACTGAATTGATTTTAAAATAAAGGAAGGTAATACCAAAGTGATCACTTATAAACTTCCTGTCAGATGGGGGATTTATTTACAATGTAATACAATATCATATCGTAAAGATGCCAGTCGTATTCGTCATTGGCACGTACCGGGTGGGAACGTCGCAATCAGATGAGCTCTCGGAGGACAGAAAGGCAACGCAAACGTATAATAATTATGCCGATGTCCATGGGCCTCCGTGGATAAAAATACCTTTTAAACGTCTATAGACAGTTTGGAATTCTAAGCTACGCTCCGAATTGCAACGGTTTACGTATAAACATATTTATACGTGAACCGTGGGATAACAGGATTTTTCCTATTGATATAATAGGATATAATATCACTAGTTTCATATTATCACTACATAGTATAAAATAAAGTCGCTTTCCGCCGTCTGCGTGTGCGATGGTTAGATCTTTAAAATTACGCAACAGACTAGGATGGGGTTTTTTTAGGAGAGTCAATAGTCATTCAAGAGGGAGGTTTATATGTATAATAACTGCATTTTTGAAGTCCAAAATCCACGCCGGCGAAGCTGCAGGCGGAAGCTAGTATTAAATAAAGTCAACTATTCACATTTTGGCATTAAAGTTTTCACAATTAGTAAATTAATCTCGTTTGATTACGACTATACCACATGTGTTTAATTTGTTAGGAGTTCGTAAGTTTGATTGATATAAACAATAAGATATTATACCAATTTGTATACATATACGTACTAAATCGTCTTTGAACTTAGATTTATGTATAAATTCAAAGAATTTCAACATAGAATTCCTGTGAAACCTCACATTCCATCTTTACATACATTTTCCAATAATTGGCGTAATTCAATATGATATGAAACATGGCTGGTACTAAGTTTCTAAGAACTTGTGAGTTATATCTTTAACACAATTGAATATGATTTAATATTGAGTTATTTTTAAACTCTTTATTAGTAGAAACTAAATATTTATATAAA
Source organism: Calycopis cecrops (assembly GCA_001625245.1). Lineage (NCBI taxonomy): Eukaryota > Metazoa > Arthropoda > Insecta > Lepidoptera > Lycaenidae > Calycopis > Calycopis cecrops. Next base: position 6,180 of record LUGF01052817.1, on the reverse strand, counting down.
TAACAAGATTGGCCATTGCCATGATAATATTATTTATCTAATAGGTATGGAAAACTCTCGTGTTACGGAGGAGTATGTTTGAGTTCATACTTCTCCGAAACAGCTTCACCAAGTATCATTAAATTTTCTATATTGTGTGTTCTGTAGGTGTAAGAATAGATCCTAGAGTATCGACTATTTGTTGCGATATTTTTACGGAATCAAATCAATAGGGAATATGCGTATGATTCAAATAATGAAAATTTTTTTATATGTAAAGTTTTTCCTGTAGATTTGCGTACGTATTAATATTTTTTTGTATAATTTTGTTTTCAATCAGAAAATAATTATTGAAAAGTGCAAAAATTGTGCGGGAAGATTGAATTAGGTGAAACGCACGCCATTGGTCGGCATGAATTGTGACGTCAAATGTCATAATAATGTGATTGTCAAAGAGCATTGGAGCATTGCCATTGGTGGTTGTTATGATGGGTGACGTCATGTCAGCGCGGCAAAATGGCGATCGTTTAAAAAGCTGTTATCGGCCTTCTAATTTGAAACATTTTTTTTTTTGAGCTTAATATTGTTTGTTCAGCGCTGGTATTTTTTTACATTAATGTAATAATGTAAATTATCATTTAAAAATATAAAAAAAATACATGCATATTCCCTATTATTGCGAAGTACAGCTAACAATTTAACACTTTTTTGATCATTGTCGTTGTGTTATTGTGGACATTTTTGTATATTTTTTATTAATATTAATATTAATAAAACTAAATTACAGAGTATATCGAATAAGCATCGTTGTACCTTAGATATTTACATAGAAATACGACATGCAAGTACTTTTTAAGTAGTATTAATCGTCGTCGTTCGTTTATATAAATATCGTTCGTTTATGTAACTCTAATAGATTATATTCAACGCGGAGAGAGGGATGTAGTTTCCGGGAAAAACCAAGATTAACGTACCATGCACTCGCACTGACGTTAAGACTTCGCGTTTGTATAAAGAGAGTATGAATGTGGAGCAAGCAAGACAAACGTGTAAGGATCATGATATGTGGTACTCCGTACTCTGCCTATCTCGTTAGGGAACTGGCTTGTAGATGTGTTGTTATGTAAATTTGTAAGTCATACAATTTTATTGTTTATATTAAACTAAAATTAAATCTGATCATGTTCTTTAATTATGTCACCTGTTAAATCTCACGCGAAGTTTTAAAACTGCCTTAATAAATTTTAGACAAGCCTAAAATCATAGACTTAATAAGTCTATGCCTAAAATTATGACAACTTATTTGAATTTATCTATATTTGGGGGTTAGCAGTATGAGCTTACAGCGACACATATTATGGTGACGTATTTTATTCGTAGAAAGAAGTCTGTAGTTTGTTCATTGGTAATTTTGATAATAATGATGTTAATTTGTGTAGCGTTGTAAAATTTAATTAAGTTCCAGCAACGAGTTCTGTTTATATTTTTGCAAAATTAATAATCGTCCGTTTTTTTTTATATTCTTAGTTCAATATTACTCTTTAAATGGATAGAATCAATTATTTCCTGTAAAGAAACAGAATGGGGTCAGTTGAAACAATATTTCCCTTCTATTAAGAACAATATTTGATGTAATATTTCCCTTCTTAATAGAAGGGAAATATTGTTTCACCAAATTCTGACGTAATGGTCAGTATTCAATTACGACGATTTTAGATTTGCAAAGGTTCCCTATGTCTTAAATTGACTGATGATGTAGGTTTCTACTAGTATAATAATAGTCAAAATCAGCTTAATTGATTTGGAACCTATTCGATATATAGGCACCATATATAGGCAACCTATAAACATTTCAATACAATCTTCCCTGACCTTGCGAAGCATTCTCACTCCCTATTTCAACCCCTTAGGTGTCGAAATTCTAAAAATAATTTCTTAGTGCTCACTGACACGACCTAGTTTTGGGGTGGACTTACCGCTTTCCAGTGTTGGGAACGAGAACCTTGAAAATGATGGAGAGAGGAGTCATGACTTTCTTTCGTGAGACAGTGACATTACAAAAGGAGGTCGACAAGCATACCAGACAAAAAACTCCCCACTTTTTGTTATTCTCTGCTAGCGTGTGAAAATACCCCACTTTTTGTTATTCTCTGCTAGCGAGTAAAAACTGCCCACTTTTTGTTATATAAATTATGTGCTAGTTCGATAATTCGGAAAAAAAACACTCATTTCGTCATATTGTTAAGGTTCAACCTTAGCAATACAATTAGATAAAAATATTACTATACGTTTCATAAGGATGAGAAATGCTCCCATATTGGTAATATTGCTCGATGGAAACAGTATTGAGATTTCGAAGAGTCCTTGTATTGTTCTAAGGATATTGGAATATTTGGTTTGGTATCATTTTATTCGTACGTGGTTTTATAATTTGTTATATTATATTGTGATCTGCTTCCACATGTATACATCATTTGATTAACATTAAAAGGCAATAAAGAGTAATGTTAACCTTAGGTTTACCCTGGAAGACAATTGAAAATGAACTTTGCACTTCTCTCGCATGAGGTGATTCTGAAAAGGTGTGAATCAATAGAAATAAATATAAAACTAACCCTGTTGGACTGTCACTACGATGATGGGTGAGTTGTTCTGTGGTTCACGTACATGTGTAGCAACAAATGGTTGTACGTCCCGGTCGTGCCGACCCGATTCGGCTACATGTACATATGCATGCAGCGTGGCACTACCTCTTGCTGAACTCTCACTGAATTACTCTCCTACTGACGCTGTCGGGTCATAAAATACCAAAACTCATCACGGTTTATTTTTTTACTTCGCCACGGTCGTCTTATTTAACCTCGTCAAAAAATAACTTTGTCCTATACTCTGTAGTACAATTTGTACCGGGATAAGCCTTAAGTTTAATCTTCATTATGTTATTTTTAGTCAGAAATGTTTGAAGTTCAAACGATGTTGTATAAAAATATGCTATTATATAAGAAATATTTTGTGTTATGTTGATTTTTACTTAAATAACTTTGTGTAAAGTTTTCATCTGTTGGGCTCTATTAAGTGGATGAAGAAAGGTGTAGCTATCATTTCTGTCAATGTTGCCAAGGCAGTAACTAAATTGAGCCAAACCGATCCGAGTGCTCTTTTGTCCCCTTATACTACATATGTATAAAAAAAATATTTTTTAAAGACCTGTTACACACAATTTTATTCCAAGCGTATTGTCAAGTTCATAAAATGCTTTAAACTTTAAAATTCTATGTATTTCAAAAAGTGAAATATGAATATTTTCTCTCTGAGGTCAGCATGTGCCACGTTAATATGATAGGCAATGGAATATTCTGCATTCCGCCAGTCGGTGCATTTCAGGAATTAATGTACAGACGCGTCCAGAATTGACAACGGTGTCGAACCGAGTGAAAGGAATATCACTTCGCATTTTATATTTTATTTACTATATGCTTTTAAAATTGAAATCTTTATAATAATAAGGTAATATCGAGCTCAAAATTAATTTAATAATAATTTTAATATTATTAGAGAGATACCCAAACTTTTTTTGCAGAAATAAATTAATAATTACCTTACCCGAGCCATATATCCACTGCGCTAGATGATCGTTTATTGTGGATTTGATGATTTCATGGTTGTTCAATAAATCTGAACATTTGAGTAAAGAACTGAAAGAACTTTATATGGGGACTCCGCGTCGGTACTCGTTTCATTCATATTGCTAGTCTTCAAATATTTACCAAACGGATACATTAAGTCTCATGTTTGTACCCGAACATATCACCAGCAGGGTATTTTCGAGTTTGTGTTTGTATGTATGCATGTACGTATTTCGTAATTAAGCTTTTATAATTTAGTCATTTTAGGAATTATCATCGTTATATTTTGTTTTATGTCGCTTTACGTCTATTGTAGTATCTATCATAAGATTTCCTTTATACTATGGGCTGCCTCTATCGACCATAGCTAACTAACCAACATATTATGACTTATCAATATGTTAGCTATGGTCAGCCCCAGGAGCTGCTGCCATAACTTCATAGCATCTAGGTAGTATATTGCCTAGCTAACCAAACTGACAAATTTTCTTTCATTTCTATTGAAATTATTGAAAAAAGAATATATTGTTATATTTTAAGAAACATCTTGTTATTTTATATTATAGCATCATAGATTGACAAAAAGTGAAAAGAAGAACCCTTGATTCGAAAAAGGAAGAAACTAAAAACTCTACTTCCACTGACAACAAAAAATTTAGTTCACTCTCGAACCGCTAGTTGGCGCTGCATGTATTTTTTTTTTTTTTTTTTTATGATATAGGGGGGCAAACGAGCAGTCGGAGCCATTTTCGTGACTACCGACGCCCATAGACATCAGCATAGACTTTAGAGGCTATACAGATGCGCTGCCCTCCTTTCTCCTCCCACCTCCATGGGCCACCGGCTACTTACACACCGCACGAAACGCGACAGCACAGCTGTCACTTCACGCCGGTCTCGTGTAAGCGAGAGGTATGTAAGCGATGTATTAAGATTATAATATTTAATCTATATTACAACAATATCAAAATGAAGTCTAAATGAAATAAGTAAATCTTACACGAGACTGGCCTAAGTGACATCTATGCGGTGTGTAAGTAGCCGGTGGCCCATGGAGGCGGGAGGAGAAAGGAGGGCAGCCCATCTGTACAGCCCTTGTTCGGTTGTCTATGGACGATGGTAGTCATGAAAATGGTTCCTACTGCTCGTTTGCTCCCTATGTCATAAAAAATCTTAAAAGAACCTTACCATTCCCAAATAAAAACCGGAATTAAAACGTTCATTGTTACCAGGACAATAAATAAGCACGAAAATTTGCTCGAGTAATTTGAATGTTGTAACTTTTGTTGTTAAGGTCCGAATATTTTTTTTTATTTGCAATAAATGAAGCGGTAATAAACGAACATTTCCCTTCTTTTGTGTCTAAAAGGTGCTTTGAAATACTTTAGCGAAGTTTTCTTGATCTTGAAATTACTTAAGTATAGGACTCCTCTAACCTGATTATCTTGTACGACTGATGTCGTGTAACATACAAATATTAATTATGTAATGATAAATTGTAAATATTAGACACATTACAATTCCGACCTTTCGGTTTCTTTACAGACATGGCGATTGTCTTATTATTTGAATAAAATACGACATTGTATTCATATTTCAATAAAACTTGGAATTAATTATTTATAGTTGAATATTTTCCAAGTCAACTTCAGTCAGTTATATCAAGAATTAAATAAAAGAAATAGAATATGTTCACACCACGTGGATATCATATAAAAATAAACTATCAATATTTTAGTAGTCGTAACGTGTAATAGCCTCAATAAAAATCTGTAATTTAATGGAACGATATAATATTGAAAGCTTATGATATGGCCAATAAAAATTCCTTCCTTTATTGTATTAAAATATTGTGTATTCCAAAAGTATTTGACTATCTAGGAAAAAAGGATATTTTTTATTAAACTTTTATTTATTCAATTATTGTAACGTAATTTTTGTACGTTACTATAAATCATGTATATAAAACTTAAACTTAATACCTACCTACATCGGGAGGTACCTCTCGTGTGTCTCGGTAGTGCCAAAGCTTTGAACACAATAAATAATTTAATTATATTTGCGTCGGCTCGGATGCATAAGGCGTGTAGCGTAGCACTCATCCCTTGTGGCACAATGTTCTATAAATAATAAAAAGATAAGCACACAGTAATATTAAAGAGTTTTAATTACCAGCATTTTAACTGCCTAGAAATCTATTTACATTGAATACCAACTAATCAAAAATATTATTAAGCATTTATCAGAGAACCTGTGTCTCAGCACTACGGTGGTATCGTAGGGAAAAATAATTACCCACCGTACCACTGGGGGTACGGGCGGTGGTACGGTGGGTCAGAAGTGGAAAAATCGATGCCTCAGTTTAGTTGGATTTCAATGAGTTTTATAAATAGAATTTCAAATCTCTTTTTGTTAAATCCTGTCGAAGATAGTTCGCATTTCAAAAGCATTGAATCTAAAAGCAGTTTCATTAAGTAATGCGCTCGACAGTAAATTTCAGATCGCAACTCGCGAAGATAGCGGAGTAGTTAAGTAATGGCCCTAAAAGGCACCGCATTGCAGCCTCTTAGCTTTT
>LUGF01052804.1:222080-260656 GCA_001625245.1 Calycopis cecrops | reverse complement strand
ATCTTCTTTCAAATGTTTATTATAATAATGCGGTGAAGTTGGATCCCACAAATGTCGGTGATTTTCATACAACTTAATTAATTCGATACATTTCTCGTTGTCCATTTTGTCGCTCGCGTCCGAGCACACGTACGTCCGTCTCCACTGAACGCACGCCTCAGTGTGAGGCGTCTTTGAGCATGGCCATTTACCGACACGATTTGGCTCGCTGCGCGGCCGCCGCGTTTGGTTCAAGTCGCGGCAAGCCTCGACTCGCGGCACGGTCTCCACTAGATCTGCCTCAGGTCGAGACAGCTGCTCGGTCCGAGGCTGCCTCAAGTGGATACCCAGCTTAAGTTATTTACAGAACGACCGAAGGCCTTGTATTCCGCTCTGTTGAAAAGGTAAACTTCTCTTTAAGGTAAGTGGGAGTCCTAGGATCAAAGAGTACTTTGTACAGTAAATGCAGTACATGAGTATTCCTGCGATCATAGATACTAAGCCATTTGAGAGACTGTCTGTATTCAGAGACATGGTCAAACTTGCGAAGTCCGAATATAAATCTAATACAATAATTTTGTATGCGTTGCAGCTTGCCCAGCTGCTCCTCTGTTAGATTAATGTAGCTGACATCCGCATAATCAATAATTGGAAACAGCAAGGCTTGTACAAGCGCAGTCTTTGTCGTAATAGGTAAGAAGTTCCTTAGGCGTCTTATTGAGGCAGAAGCACAATAAACTTTCTTACATACCGTGTTAACTTGGTCCGTCCATGAAAGAGTGCTATCCAAAACTACACCTAGGTTTTTTACTTTGTCTTTATATTCTAAATAAACTCCATCTAAGATGATAGGAGAGATGTTACCTATGTCTGCTCTTCTCAATAGACCTTGACTGCCGATAATTATAGCCTGAGTTTTGGAAGGATTAATTTTTATACCATGGTTGCAGGCCCAACTCGAGATGACAGCCAGGTCTTTGTTAATGAGACTAATAGTCGAGTTTAGGTCAACTATACGAGACATAAATTTGCAGATCATCTGCGTACATATGATAGAGAGATGATAGGTTGTTCGTAATTGAATTTACAAATTAGGCAAAGAGTAAGAGTTTGTATGGAAGACTGTACCTTTTTAAGTTCGAAACATAAAACTTTATTTTTAAGCTACTTATTAAAAATGAGTAGATACATGTTTAAGCGTTTTTTGAAATTTTATCCCTAAGGGGGTGAAATAGGGGTTGCAAATTTATAGGAAAGTCCTTATTATTAAACGGACGGATTGGGCTGAAATTTGGCATTCAGGTAGACGTTATGACGTAGGCATCCACTGAAAAAGGATTTTCAGAAATTCAATCCCTAAGGGGGTGAAATAGGGGTTTAAAGTTTGTATGGAAGACCGTCCCTTTTTAAGTTAGGAACATAAAACTTTATTTTTAAGCTACTTATTAAAAATTATCGACATTTGGATTTAGCTCTTGAAAAGGCAGCGCGCATGATTCGAGAGCTTTTTGCTATAATTTTATTATTCTGCCAGGTTTTCGACCCCTTATATCTTTAGAAAAAATTACAAAAAATACCTTTCTGAGGACTTTAAAGAACAACTGGAAAGGCAAGGTGACGTGAATGTACAGCACTCATCGGACCTAATATTTAACAAATGCCTGTCGGTATTAGAGGATGCCGTATTATCATTAGGCGGCCATCCACTTAAAGAGTATGGATTACCTCAACTAATAACATCAATACAATTCGGAAATAGAGAGTACGGGAAGGAAACCAGTTACGATACAGTGGCCTTAGAAGACATAGTAAGAAAAAATAGAGCATCCTTGAATGACGAGCAACAGGAAGTTTAGAATAAAATTATCACAATTGTAGATGCAAATGATGGTCGAATGTTCTTCTTAGACGCTCCAGGTGGAACTGGTAAAACCTTCCTTATTAATTTACTTTTGGCGAAAGTAAGAAGTACTCACGGCATTGCACTGGCTGTGGCGTCGTCCGGTATAGCTGCTACATTACTCGAAGGTGGTCGAACTGCTCATGCTACTTTTAAGTTGCCACTCAATTTAATCACTGCCGAGACTCCCATTTGCAACATCTCCAAACAAAGTAATTTTGGTGAAGTTTTAAAGAGTACAAAAATAATCGTGTGGGACGAAATAACGATGGCTCATAAAGGTGGTATTAAAGCATTAAACAGATCACTAAGGGATATAAGGGGTAATACAAAATTAATGGGTGTCGTAACAGTTTTGCTGGCCGGAGATTTTCGGCAGACTCTACCAGTGGTGCCAAAAGGAACCAGAGCTGACGAAGTAAAGTCGTGCATTAAGAAATCAAATTTGTGGCCCCAGGTTAATATTCTTAAGCTCTCTAAAAATATGAGAGCACTTTTGGGCGGGATTGAGTCTGCTGGTAGCTATTCAGATCTCCTTCTTAAAATCGGTAATGGTGATATTCCATCGTGTGATGGAATGATAACCATTCCGGAAGATTTGTGCACGGTTGTTACTACAGTACAAGAATTACTGTATAAAATTTATCCAGACATTATTCATATACAATATGACAACATTATTCATATATATATATGAAGACATTATTCATATACTATTGAATGGTTATGTGAGCGTGCCATACTTACTCTAAAGAACGATCAAGCAGCAGCTAACAACGATATCCTGCTTATGTCGTTTGAGGCCGAAGAAAAGGTCTATACTACGATTGATACTGTGGTTAACACAGATGACGCTACTAATTACCTTGTAGAATTTTTAAATTCATTGAAACCGCCAGGTTTGCCTTATCATAAGCTTATTCTACGTGTGGGCACTCCAATTATGTTGTTGCGAAATTTAAAACCACCAAAACTTTATAACGGTACGAGACTGCAAGTGAAAGCGTTACAACGCAATATTGTGGAAGCCATTATATTAACTGGGTGTGCGAAAGGGGAAACTGTATTTATACTACGAATCTCATTAATACCGAATGATACCCCGTTCGAATTTAAACAATTACAGTTTCCCCTAAAAGTCTGCTTTGCCATGACAATAAACAAGTCTCGGCAAACTCTTAAATGTGCGGCTATTGACTTGAGAGAACATTGCTTTATGTTGCTTGCTCACGAGTAAGTTTACCCAGTACTTTGATAGTTTTAGCGCATATTAACAGATTAGTAAAGAATATTGTGTACAAAGAAGTTTTGTAGGTCCAAATTTTTTACACACGCTAAACGAAAGTATAGCCGCAAAAACTATTAACTTCTTAACGCGAGCGAAGCCGCGGGCAAAAGCTAGTAAAAACATAAAAGCAAAGAAAAATTATTTAAATATTCTGCCAAAATATTAGAAGCATATATCGCAATCTTGACGATATGTTACTTACACTGGCATGCTCAAAACGAATCCCGAATATTATATTAACTGAAGGACAATTAAATTTTAAAAGCATCTTGTCTAGAAATTAAAACTAGAGATTGCGTTAAACTATATTATTATATTTATTATATATTATTTATTATGCGTATTTTCAATGGGAAGTGTTCCAAGGAATTATTCGGCTTAATACCAGCAGCTGAGTTCCATAATAGGACATCGCGACAGAACTCAAAGTTCACGCGCACTACCTCGATATTCCTAAATGTAGTACTGTGCGGTATAAAAGGCATTTCTTACCACGTACTACAGTACTATGGAACCAGCTGCCTCCCTCGGTATTTCCAATCCGATACGACTTAAGCATCTTGAAGAAAAGAGCATTCCTCTTTCTTAAAGGCCGACAAAGCGTCTGCAAGACACCTAGTTTTACGGATGTCTATGGGCGGCGGTAGTCACTAAGCACCTGCTCGTTTGCCCCCTATAATATAAAAAAACGCATACATTGCAGTACTAAATACATCCGTTACGGATCATTGTTTATTATTTTTAAATCTCTCAGTCTTAAATCACAAAAATTCTGTAGGCCAAAAAACAAAATTACGAAGTTATAGATTGCGAAAATTGCATAAATTCATTAATGAATAACAATTTCCTAATCTAATTCTAATTTAATATTGGAACAATTAGTTTATTCTAAACGTGAAAGATTAAAAGAAAACACCTCTGTAATACATATTACATTTCAATAATAATTTTATATACTTGATTCGATTATTGATCGCAAACTATTATTTCGAACCTTACATCGTTTGTAAATTTAGATACTGACGACGAGGAGGTACATAGTATATTAATAAATCTAAAGTCAGACAGTGCTGGGGGGATGATATACCAACTAGTTTTCTGAAAAAAATTAAACACGTGATTGATTAATGATTGATTGATTGATGATGAAGAAATCAATTTTCACACCAGTTTAGAAAAGTGAAGCTAAAGATGAAATTAGTAACTATAGACCCATTTCAGTACTACCTGCTATATCCAAAATCTTAGAAAAGTTATTGAATAAACGCATCATAAACAATTTGAATAAGTATAAATTACTATCAGAGACGCAATATGGCTTTCGACAAGGGAAATCTACAGAAGACGTAATATCGGCATTAATCACTTATATTACTGGACAACTCGATCAAGGCAAGATATGTCTAGCAGTCTTCCTCGATATTAAAAAAGACTTTGATATTGTATCTATTCCTATACTTATAAGCAAACTGGAGCGAGTGGGAATAAGGGGCTCAGCACTTGCATTACTGTCTAATTATCTTACTAATCACATACAAAGTATATATGGGCGCGAATCTATTTATTACAATAAGTAATGTTTATTTGATAATATTTTGTACAAATTTGGAAGCTACAATGATTTGTTTACTTTATTATTTGATTTGGTAACAATTGTATTTCATTATCTTGATTTAATGAGCAAATAATTACAGTACTGTATTTAACTGATAACATTAATTTAAATACCTAACCGACAGGTATAAAAGATAAGTAGAGTTAAAAGACGAGGCTGTTCGTTACGATCATTCTAAGTGTTAACATTGTTATATGTTATTGAAGTTATAAAATCATTAAAAGTTGTTATAAAAGTGAATGTTACTCTGTATCATTATAATCAAGAAATAAAAGTGTTGGAACCTGTGACTGAGGTGTGTGTTATTCCGAAGTATGGAACCTGATCCCTCTACACTTAATACAGCGCCGAAATGTACGTAGATGATATCTGCACAGGGGTCCCGAGCGTCCGGGAAGCCATAGCTTTGCGCGATGAGTTGGTGGGTATAATGGAGGCAGGAGGATACGAGTTGAGAAAGTGGTCTTCTAACTCGCCGGATGTCCTCTCCGGGCTGCCTGAGGATCACCAACAGGTCCCTCACATTTTCGAGTGTGCAGATGACCCGAATTTTGTGGCTGTTTTAGGCGTACAGTATAGTCCGGTACAGGACAATTTCACGTACAAAGTGAATTTGAAGGCCCCGAGCGTTTGGACCAAATGTACCGTCCTGTCTACTGTAGCGCGAACATTAGACCCTAACGGTTGTATCAGCCCGGTTATATTTACCGCAAAATGCTTTTTACAGCGTCTTTGGGCTGAGGGCGTACCGTGGGACGAACCCCTCTCGGGAGCATTGCTCCGAGACTGGGAGCTGCTCTTTTGTTGAACCATGTATTCAACGTTAGGACAATCGGTCGATATCAAGGACGTGTACGCATGGACGGACATCCAGATCGTCATGTGTTGGCTGAAGGCTCAGGTCCATAGCATGGAGATATTCGTGGCCAATCGAGTCTCAACTATAAAAAATTGCCTCTGAACTGGAGACATGTCCCAGGAGAAATGAACCCTGCGGATTGTGCGTCACGGGGATGTGATGCTCCCCAGCTTTATGGCCTCCCTCTGTGGTGGGGACCGCCATGGCTCAGGAATCCAGAATCGGAGTGGCCCAGGTCCATGAACCTGAAAGCAGTAATCCTGCCCAAGGCGCAGGTATCGGTGGTTACTATAGCGTCACCTGGAGATGAAGAATTTCTCTTGAAGCGGTACAGTTCATTAGATAAACTGTTGGGGGTTACCGCCTGGATTAGACGATTCGTGCATAATTGACCTGACGATCAGGCTGGCACAGTGGTACAGGGCTCGGATAAGCTGAGCATGTAGCGCCAGGGGTCGCGGGTTCGAATCCCGTCTAGGTCATGGATGTTTATCTATGTATTATATGTATTTCTATAGTAAAAATCTTAAATATATAACATTTCTTAAATTTATAAAACATATTAAGTATATTTCCGTTGTCTAGTACCCGTAACACAAGTCCTTACGGTACTTAGCACGGGGCTAGACTAACGTGGTGTGTTAAAGTCCACAAATATTATAATTGTCGACACCCCTCGGATAAGCGGGCCTCGCTGATCGTCACGCCAGAGGAACGACAGGAGTCGTTATTGTTTTGGGTTCGGTTCGTGCAAGCTCGTCAGTTTGCATCGGAACTTCAAACGTTGCGTTCATCGACGACACCGGGCTCTTGAGTGTAGGAGGTCGGCTCCGAAATGCCAACCTCGCCTTCGGCAGTCGTCACCTATTGTTATTGCCCAAGGGTGGATGTTTGGTGCGACTGTTGATTACGGACCGTCACCTCAAGAATTCTCACGCAGGCTGCAATGCCCTTCTGGCGATATTACAGCGTGAGTTTTGGATCTTGTCGGCCAGACGCACGGTACGAAGTGTTGTTTTTCGGTGTTTGCCCTGTTACAGATTGAAGGCCACCACGATGCAGCCCCTGATGGGAGATTTGCCTGCTGATCGTGTTACGGAGAGCCGTGTGTTTGCTCATGTCGCCACAGACTTCGCCGGACCCTTCACTGTTAAGGTATCCCGGCTTAGAAATGCTAAGACCCATAAGGCTTATTTGTGCGTTTTTGTCTGCCTGGCCACTAAAACTGTTCATTTGGAAGTTGTATCCGAGTTGTCCACGGAAGCCTTCATAGACAATCTTAGTCGCTTTGTTTCGCGCAGAGGCTTGCCGTCGCTAATCTGCTCGGACTGCGGTACCAATTACAAATAATTATCTAAATGATGTCAGTAAATTCCTAGCTGATAAAAGTAGTGACATTGGAACCACCCTCTCCAGGCTCGGGATAATCTGGAAGTTCAGTCCTCCGGCTTGTCCTCACTGGGGTGGTATCTTCGAAGCTGCAGTTAAGTCGGCCAAGGTTTATTTGCGTCGCGTTATCGGTGAAACCATCCTCACGTACGAGGAATTAGACACTGTGTTCTGTAAAATTGAGGCCGTCCTTAATTCGCGACCCTTGTGCCCACTTTTAGCCGACCCAAATTACCAGGAAGCGTTAACACCCGGGCATTTGTTGATTGGTCAACCTCTTAATGCCCTGCCCGAGTATCCGTTATTTGATGTAAGTTCTTGTCGTTTTTCGCGTTACCAGCTCTTGCAACAGATGTCGCAAAGTTTTGGGGCCCTCTGGTCGCTCAAATATTTACATATTTTACAGCAGCGTGTTAAGTGAACTGACAAAACCAATCCTCCCAAGAATGGTGACCTCATTTTGATTAAAGACGCGAACCTTCAGCCCCTGTATTGTAGACGGGGACGTATTTTGAAGTTGCATGAAGGAACCGATGGAGTTCCACGTTTCGCCGAGGTTCTTGTTGGAGATTCGGTTTTGAAAAGGGCGGTCACTAGTCTCTCCCGCTTGCCCGTGGATTAACGTGCCGTTTGTTACGGCCCGGGACAGGGGGATGTTTAGTTTAGTTTTGAATGATACTTTAGTAGAAAATTCGATTTGATGAGTATTTGTACGCCATCTAGCTTGTTGCCGGAACACTTGTGACACAATCGAACATATTGACATATTATATTGATTGGTTTACGTACTATCCCGTCGGATATGCGCTGGTAGGCGCTCGGCGCACCGTCGCGGTAATAACACGAAGAAATGTTTCGCTTCTTTCCCTTTTCCGAGTGGGAAGTGACGCCAACGGCCACCATTTTTGATTCGGTTTTTCATGGCTCGTGGTAATTGTAAAATTTGCATATTTTATTGATTGAACGCGTGTGTTCGCCTTATTGAAACTCATTATTATATTATATTTAAGTATCCTATTATTATATTTATGATCTTAGAGCGCTGATAGAAGATCAGGATATTCGGTAAGTTTTTTGTTATAATTTGTATTTGACAGCTGGGAAAATATTTATTATATAATATTCATTAATTCGTAGAGAAGGAATTGAGAACGATTCCTTACATGGCTTCGTGTATCACGAACCAGTTCGTTGAGATCGTGTAGGGGCCAAACGATAATTTCGATATTGGCGCCCCCTTGTGCCGAGACTCATTTCGAACACAAAGAGTCAAAATTGGAAATGCAGTTAGTGACGACTCAATGATTAGTTACGGTGTTCCACAAGGAAGTGTACTCGGGCCTTCTCTGTTTTTAGTCTATATAGATGGTCTTAGTAGATTGGAGACGGGTGGGGCAAGAGTGTTCTCGTATGCCGATGATACTGCGTATTTACGGGCAATTATTGGGAAACTGCTAGACTGAACACTGAACTGGGACTGGCTGAGACCGCTGGCTGGCTAAGATCAAATCTCCTAACACTAAATACACAAAAAACAAATTACCTCTGCTTTTCTATTACTAACAACATTCAACCTATTATCAACTTCACAGTTGAAATTCATTCATATGGAAACACAAATGATCCTGATTGTCTTTGTCATAATATTGAAAAGGTAAATAAAATAAAGTATTTAGGCTTTGATTATTAGGTATCATTCTAGACCTGAGGTTGAACTGGCATGATCATATAGGTACAAGTCATCAGTGAACGTATACGAAAATTTATTTGGGTTTTTAACATATTGAGACATACAATTTCGGAAAGTATGCGTAAAATTATATACTTAGCTTTAGTACAACCAGTGATAAATTATTGTATCTCAGTTTGGGGTGGAGCCTCTAAAACTAAATTTATAGAAAGAAGTAGAGAGATCACAAAGAGTGTTGTTAAAGACAATGTACTTCAAACCTTTTCGTTTTTCAACTTTTGAATTGTATAAAACTCATAATTTATTAACAATTAGAAAACTTTTTAATTTAAACACTGTCTTAAAAACGCATCTATCAACCGTATTTGACCCTTGCACTTATTCCAAAATAAGAAATTATAACGTTATTAAACAAGAGACCGTAAAAACGAATTTCGCATGGCAACAGTGCTGCTTTCAAGGGACTTTTACCGTAGAAAAGATTATATGATTGTAAAATAATTATAAGTGAGTGGCTAAAAAATCTTAGTTACGAAGAGGTTGAGAGAATTATCGTTCGCACGCACACACGCACACGCGCACCCACACACACACACACACACACACATACATGCACACACGCACACACACGCACACACACGCGCCCACATACATATACATACAAAAAGTATCATAGTTACTATTATTTTTGTTAAGGAGGAGTGGGGTTTCTTATCACATGTATGTACTTACTTAAAAGGAGACTCCAATATACATATATATGAAAACTTGTGGTAGTGAATAAACATTTTATTTATATTTATTCATCAATTATTACGTGTATCTTATGTGTCAAATGCATGGTAGTGTCTGTAAAGTTTTATTTATCGAATTAAAGTTCTTTATAAACATTATTATTAAAAAATATTAGCGTTATGCACTTTTCTTACAAATAAACTATAAGTGTGCCAAATTTCATTCTCCTCCGTCGATCAATCGTCAATTTTCGTAAAAATGTTCACGAAGTTTTTGCTTCGTGTATAAATAACACAGTAAGAGGTAGTGCTCTACTTTAATAAGAGGTAGGTCGATGCTGTGTTGCAGCTGATTTGGACCGGCACGACCCGGCTGGCACCTTTTGCTCACAGATACCGGCGCGGCGTAACGGACAGCTATGCCTTCGCGGTCAGTGCGGTGTGTAGGTCGCCAGTGGCCCGTGTGGGGTGCATGGCGGGTGGATGGTGGTGGTGGTATCGTGTATCGTGTTTATGATTTTAAGTCTCAAGACTGCCGCACGTCTTCAAAGTGCTTTTGGGAGAGAAGCACCTTGTTTGAGCACCGTGAGAAAGATGGTTTGCTGAATTTTAGAGAGGTCAAGTTTCTGCCATCAACGAAAATAATGTGGCTATTGTTAAGCGGCTAATTGAAGTAAACCCGACCTTTACCTA
Source organism: Calycopis cecrops (assembly GCA_001625245.1). NCBI lineage: Eukaryota > Metazoa > Arthropoda > Insecta > Lepidoptera > Lycaenidae > Calycopis > Calycopis cecrops. Next base: position 250,509 of record LUGF01052804.1, on the reverse strand, counting down.
TGAGACAATTCAAAGACTTGGGGATTGGTATGAGCCAAATTCAGGAAATTTTACTCAAAGAATTGAAAGTTCGGAAACTTTGTTGTCGTTGGATCCCTCATGAACTGACAGCGGAGCAGAAGCGGGCTCGCGTGGAATGATGCTCACAGATGCTACTGAAGTACGACCACGGACATTCTAATGCTGTTTATGAAATTGTCACAGGAGACGAAATGTGGATTTAATATTTTGAACCCGAAAAAAAAACAGGAATCTTGTGAATGGGTGTTTGAAAATGAGAACAGGCCAACAAATGTAAGGCAGGCAAGAAACCTTGGTAAAAAAATGATCGCGTTTTTTTTCTTAGCTACGGGTCCCATTTGTACAATTCCACTTGAAGATCAAAAGAGTGTAAATGCCGAGTGGTATTCTACCCTTTGTTTACCCAGGGTGTTTGAAAAAAATCGCGTAAGACGACCCAAAAGCCGCGTTCTCCTACATCATGACAACGCTACTTCACACAAGGCCAACAAAACAAAGTAATTTTAAGCCTCCCAAAAAGTACAACTCGTCACCCATCAGAGGTTTCACTTTTACCAACTCCGAAGAGGCAGTGATAGCGTTCAATCAATACGTAGAAAACTTGCCGTCAGATCTGTGGTTCTCCTGTTTTAAAAAATGGTTCGATCGCATGAAAAAAATTTTAAAATGTAACGGAGAGTACTTTGAAAAACAATAAACATAAAATTTTGGTTATCAAAAAAATCAAAAAAAATCAAAATTTTTTTTATTGTTACAAAAATATATAAAAAATATTATGTATACAATTTATACTCTGGTCCCCACACTAGGATTCCCTGTGTTGTGGGTAACCAGTCTCTTTCCTATCATAATATATGTAACACACTTAATATATGCAACAAACAAACAAAAAACAATATAACTTATTTATTATTTCATTGAACATACAATTATAAAAATATACATACTTGTATGTTCAATGAAATAAATGATATCTTTAACGCACAAAGAAAAGAAAAAAGAACACACTTTACACCTATAGCACTTTTCAATACTAATTATTATTATATATTTAATACTATTAAATTAACTTAACGTAATTTAGTATACTAAAAATATGAAAAAAAAAAATAACCAACAAATATCTATTACTATACAAGACCACTAGGCATACACTTCCATAACGACAGTAAGTCCGCTTCTCACAAGTCACAGCTAATACTATTATTATCAGCGGGTATCTTTAAAAATAAATTCATTCGAGTATCACTCTAGTAAAATATGTGTCGAGATTAGATACTCTTAATGTGCATTCCAACTTATTATAATTATTGTAATGCGACTTCACTCGCGATTGAGTTGATGATGTTATGTATATATTTTTAGTTTTTGTGTATTTTATAGTTACATATTATTGGTAATATATATGTATATAGTGTGTATGTGTACTTATATTATGTGTATGTATGTATGTATGTGTGTGTGTGTGTGTGTGTGTGTGTGTGTGTGCGTGTGTGTGCGTGTGTATGTCTGTTTTTGTACTATTTATGTAGTTGTATATTATATTTGCTTATTTAAATTTTTTTCTGTGTCTTCATAATCAAAAAGTAACCATTATTTTAGAACTCTTTTACAGGTACATCTTCGATATTTGTAAATCTTTAGTATTTTATTGACTTTATTATAGAGAAACGTCGCCATATGAAAATAAAATCGACTTGCAAATACAGTTTTAGTATGCGGTACTCTCCATTTTAGTAAACGTCGCGATCGGTTTTGTAAGTTCTCATTTAGCGCTTGTACAGCTTTTTTGTGATATTTGAGAACTGTAGATTTTATCTATATTTGTCTGACTCTCAAGACCTGACTTTGATTATATAATAAATCTGTAGGATACCAGGTTTGGTTTACTATTTGCCACTTTAAGAATTCCGCGTTGTGCACGTTCTACAGGGTGGGCCAGAATAAAATTCACTTTTGGAAATATTGTATAAAAAGACAGGTAATACTTAAACAAGTTTAATTAAATGTTACACGTACAGTAATGTTTTAAATTTATGTTTTAAAAATCACATCGTCAAGATGCCCTCCAGAACGACGAGAACACGTTTGAAAAAAAAAACGTGATTTCTGAAAAAAAAAGTTTAAAATGCACCAAATTGTTTAAATAAAAAATTAAGAAATCGCAACTACGCTACGTCTTTTTACATAGTAAAAAGAATATCCTGTTAAATTTCATACAAAAATATTCATTATTCGCTAAGATATCGCGAGTTGAAGTCAAAATTATGCCAATTTCGTGTTATGGAAAAATTTGCGTTTTTTAATGTTTTTTATGTGTTCCGATCAACTAATTTCGGGTAATTTTTAACTGAAGATGTGTTTTTGTATCAACAATCGAAAAAACCATGTTTCAACCTATTTCTTTTTCCAAATCGGTTCTTTCATTTCTAGCGCACTTTTCGGGGGTAGTCTGCACGCCTATTGATGTAGCCAATGATTTTAACACCATTCCGAGAACTACTATTATAGAAGCTCTGCGTTTTCACCAAGTGCCTATTTATTTACACAAGATCGTAGAATCCTACCTCACGAAAAGATTCGTAAAATTTCCCGGCAGGGAAAGTTGAATGATGTGCGGTGTTCCACAGGGTTCGGTTATTGAGCCACTCCTGTGGAACATTGGCTACGATTGGGTGCTGTGAGAAACCAGAACCAGAACCAGAGAAAAAACCTAGCAGGCGTCGAAGTAATCTGTTACGCAGATGATACCATCATTACTGCTAGCGGAAAACCTTTGAAAGAGATGGTTAATAAAGCAACTGTCGGTACACGTGAAGTTGTAAACCGAAACCGACGGTTAGGACTGGAAGTTGCCCTCAATAAGTGTCAGGTTTTTAGGAACCTGTCGCCGAAGTTATTGCAGTTACCTTAAGTGGGCTTCTGCCTCATCCAAACCTATCATGCTCTACGTGGGTATCGTACGCTCAATAGCCCTGTATGGAACCCCCATCTGAGCTGACTCGTTGACTGCCTATACTGTCTCGTTTGATGCCGTGTGCGTGCTTGCGAAGAGTCTGCCATGAGACCTGGACGCAAAAGTTCTTTCGTCCCTATTTTAAAGGCGAGAAGCATGCACCATGCAAGAATGGACTAGGCGACTGAATAATGCCAATTACGGACTAAGGACTGTTCGAGCTATTTTGTCGATCCTAGGACAGTGACCCCACATTATTCTCTCTTTCCGCCGGACACAAATTTTAACAGGCCGTGGTTGCTTTGGTATATATTCGGATATATGTCGGATAGTCGAAAAAAAATATTAGTAAGTACAGAATGTACATGTTATTGGAATACTTCCATCCCCAATTTTCAATAACTACGTCATTTCCTAACCATATCTGGATTTGTAGGTATACTCTTTTAAGGTGCTCAAACGCTGCATCAGTTGTTGGAATGTAATATATTTAAATAAACAAATTCTGTACTAATATTTTTTTTCTTTTCATTAGTCGTATCTAATTATCTTATTTTTTAATGTACACAATAGAGTACATTTCATTTACTTATAATTAAACTAGCCGAGAAATTCCATTGTATATAGCAGCTGTCGCTCCGCTCTACACTCCACGTTTTTCTACCTGTTCGAGATCCCTACTGCTATTTTCATACACAGGTATCTTTAAAAAATGTTCCTATATATCTACTCAGCTAAGATTTAACATATAAATAAAAAAATACTGTTTTAAGTGAAAAAATATGGTCAAACATTATTTTTTTATAATAATTTATTCAAAAAAAAAGGATTACACAAAAAAATTTTGGGTAAACATTGCAATTTATAGTTTAAAAAACAATATCCCACATCGATCATATTAATTCATTCACTATAACTCTAGTCCGAGGTGAAAACCCCTAGGCGCTCCACTATTAGGAAAAAAGCGAAAACGACAAAATTTCTGAATACAAAAAGTAAACCTGAGCGGTGAATAGTGGGCATAACGGCTGATCTACCGTTGCTCCCCTCAGATTTTGTATTACAGTGCTTTGATTTTATAAAATTTTGTTCTTAGAATACTAGAGTTCGTGGTTGGTAATTTTTTTATTGTAAACAAAATTATCGTTACTCCATAGCTACAAAAATATAAACATCCCTATCAATTGATGGTATTGTTTTTGAAATAATTACCCACCGTACCACTGAGGGTACGGGCGGTGGTATGGTGGGTAAAAAGACAAAATTATTAAAGACTTGTTTCAGTTTTTATGGTTTTAAATAAACTTTCAACGTCCACAATAAAATTTCATAGTGGTTCTTATATAATATTTTCTTATATAATAAAATTCTTATATAATAAGGTTCTTATAAAAGCTTAGGTACAGGAAGGAAGCCAGGACTGCAGCTCAACTGACACTTTGTGTTCGCAATTGAATTTACTTTGTAGAGTCCCTTTATTTGACGTCACTTCAACTTATTTCCGAGTATAAAATATAACAGTGGACAGATGTTCAGTAAGCTCCTAGCTAGTGTCACAAGCTGTTGTCACTGAAACTCGAGTGCCACTAAATTTATATTTTGAATGAATAGTTAGAAAGTTTATAGATTCAACATTTTGTGGTTGGTTAAATGAATGTGTGAATTTTAACAAGGGTAAGTGAAATATATGTATAAATATAAATATATAATACTTTAAGTTTTCATGGAATTTTTTGTTGCAATTGATTTACCAATATATTTATCAACTATCGTCGCAACAGTCACGCAACAACGCAGCAGTCCTCTTTCTTGTTGCGAAAAATATTATAATTTAAATACTACCAATATTCATAAACATCCACACAGAGATAAAATCCAATTTCATAAAATAAGGAATGTCATCGGTCTATTGGCCTCCGTAATGCAGAAAATTGAATACCAATGTATTCAATTTTCTGATCCAATGATCTGTTTCCGAGATTCACAATAATATGTATGTGTTCAGGTGGAGGTGTTGTTCTTTTAAAGTTTCAAAATTATCTTTAAATATAATTTCTCCTTTGTTCTGCTATAACAATGTTTGATAACTAGAAGTATAACTTCCTAAATGTTTTCACCTCACAATACTTCAATGTTTTACGCTCAAACTTTTGTGCAATAAAAACTAAACCGTAATAATAATAATCACAAGTGATGGTTCCTATATCACGTCATATTTATTTTAAACATGGCGTGATATATATATGGTTTTTACCAGAAGCTCTCTTTTTGTATACACCCCGTTTAAAATCTATTCATATGTAAAAATGTACGAAAGTTATTAAAGACCGTCACGGCAATACCTACTCGCAATTTACTCAAAAATATTATGATTTATGTCATTATAAGGTATTTAAAGTAGTGGTTTGCATAAAATCCATCCAATGTATCAATCCTGAGCACTAATAACTTTACTTATTGAATTGTATTAATTAATAATTGGGTTGGTGGTTGATTTAATTAGTAATAAGGTTGAAAAGGAACCACCGTTATTTTTTTTTATAAAATCGTATCTTGGTACTCTAGGAAAATCTCAACTATTGTACACAGAGCACAGTTTTTTTTATAGCTAGAGTTTGCTCTCAAACGAGCTGTTCGAGCCATTTTCATGACTGCCGACGCCCACAGACATCCGCATAGACTTTACGTACAAGTTGTCCTCCTTCCTCCTCTCTCATCCATGGGCCACCGGATACATAAATACGGCACACACTTGTCTCCTCACGCCGGTATCATAGCTTTTTAAAAGGTTTTATTTAGCTTACTCCGTTTGTTTTGTCAAATTTAGTATTTGAAATTTCACCTTAACCGTTAACTAATTGATCTGAAATTTGACGCTAAGCTGCTCTTAGTCTGGCCTCTACCTCAGCCTGTCCGATATGGGTAGCCCTGTCCAGCTTAGCCTATCATAGAGGCACGCAAGCCCCCCACCACTACAAGACGGCAGCATCTTCGAGGGGGGACTATCCTACCTCTTACAGCAAAGTGTAAAGTTGATTATCGATTGTTTAGCTTGTCGGAAAAAACTTGAAATCGGTGTACCAACATAAAAAATAAACCAACGCCCAAAGACATCAACTTTCATACTTAAGTACTATCATACTTAGGCATTAATGCCGATGCGGTGCGTCCGCTCTCATCTCCCGCTGCTTCCTCTCCTTCAATGAGATACCAATGGCTCACAAAACACACAAAACGTAACATATTATGTCACTTTACCACGCAGTCATTGTCTAAAGAAAATAATATAAATACATATATAAAATATTAAATAAAATAAAGATATTTATGTGTATATTTTTTTGTTTCAGGCATTATCTAACTTGGACAATGTTTTGTAAAAGCTGTACATTGAAAAAAATCTTAAAATTAATTATAGTATGTCTGTGTATTATATTGTACATTGCTTTGGGCGGATTAATATTTAGGCCTGACGGGACCCCAAACAGTTACATTAAACGAAAAACATTTCCAAATTGTACTGACACTGAACTTCAGATACTGGAACACCCCCTGGTCGCAGCGGCCCGCCTGGACACTATGCAGCGTGTACAGACCTTCACTCCGGGCTTTAAAATGATGAGCAGGAGGAGATGGGCACAATTTTTAGCCAAAGAGTTCATGCGTAATCGAACGGATTTTATATGCAAAAAGTACGCAAAGGAACAAGAATACCGCGGGACATACGGAGATAGCGTTTATTACGCGTTCACTCTCTTCGCACAAACAGGTTGGTACAACTTTTATTTTTTTTTATTTGGGTTTCGTGTGTAATGTGTGTCCCTTGAATATTTAAACTGTTCAATATAAAAGTTCACATCGTATAAAGGATAATGTAAATGAAAAATATATAAGTGATAAGTCAGTAAGGTTTTAATGTTTGCCGAGTTAAACAATAGAAAATTGTATTAAAGGCTCACGTGAGATCTGTGTCCCGGCATGCGAGTTTACAATTGGTTTACGTCAACTGTAAGTCTAGTGCTCCCTGCACTGGGCACACAGTTAACAACTCAGCATACAAATGTAGAAAAGAATAGATAGTAGAATAGTATTTATTTAGAAAAAATAACAACTTCTGGGAACACTTTTTATTGTGAATAAAATTTTTATAGCAGAGTTTAAGTATCGTACTAGAGGTAGTTTCGATCCTTATATTCATAAATAAACAAATTATGTTTTTTTTTAAATAGTTAAAAAATCGTCGGAACTCAAATATAAATTTTCACATCGATACGAAAAATTGCCGCTTGGCAAAAAGCGAAAACGTGCAGGCCAAAAATGGGTCATTATCCGGAGGCCATTTTAAAGACGATAGCGGTCGAAATTGGACCAATACCTTTCATATTCATAAAATATAAGTCAAGGCGCAAAAAATAAGCACCGTAAGACCACGGGAAGGTTATAAATTTTCGTTTTACATTTAATTTTTATTAGCGTTTATTGTCAATAACTTAAAAAGTTGTAAATATTTTTCGACAAAAAAAGTATGGTAGGTGTAAGTTATTGAAAGGAATATTTATGCTCAGTTACAAGCGTACAGGACCATTATAAACAAAATTAAAAATATTTAAAAATTTGCGTGTTTTTGACGGTTTTTTGCATTTATTTAAACAATTTGTTGACCGATTTTGAAGTTCAAGGTGGCAAAATGACCATATTTTGACCACTTTAAAAGGGTAAGAATTTCAAGTCGATATTGTTTGTTGTCTTTAATTATCTTAAAAAACCGCTTTTCACCTATAAAACCATTGTTTAAACAATCGTATGCAACTCCAAAAATGACACACTAAATTTTCTCTCATTGTGTGTGAACAGACCAACCCATTTTTGCGCATAACTTGCTGGATATAATTACAGTAAATTTTAAGGCTTTTTTGCCTCTAGCAACTGGGCTACACGGTACAAAATAAATATCACGCTCATCTGCATTTTACTTCAAATCTAATAACAAATGAAAACATGTAATATGACATGCGTGTCTACATAATTATTGTTTTTAAGGTATAGGGGGCAAACGAGCAGTAGGACCCACTTTCATGTCTACCGACGCCGATAGACACCCTCATGGAGGCTGTACAGATGCGCTGCCCTCCTTTCTCCTCCCACCTACATGGGCCACCGGCTACTTACACTGTACGAAACGCGACAGACAGCTGTCACTTCACGCCGGTCTCGTGTAAGCGAGAGGTACCTCCCCCGTCGTGCCCGCCCAATTCGGCTGCATGCAAACATACAGTGTTTCACTACCTCTAACAAACACGAGAAATCCAATAAAATTGAGCCTGTACATGAAGATAAAGGCCACTTGTATATTGTTTTACTCCTAAATCCTCATTTGTTGCAGGTAATAAATACTTTGATGCGACCCCAAAAGGAGCATCGTGTAAAATTATGTTTGTTGCAATTGGAATTTTTTTAAAACATTTGATTGTTTGGTCCCTATTTGCATAGGGCAAGCAAGAATAGACAAGTATTATATCATTTGGTTTTCGCTTACTCAAACTGGAATAAAACTCGTAAAATAATATTTCTTGTTAATATGTTGTAATGAAGAATCACAGTGATAATGAAGAAAATCTCGAGATGCAGTCTGATGACTCTGCAAGTGAAAAGATGTACCAACATCAATTCATCATCTCTATACTGAATATGATATCTTACATCATTTGAAAAAGCCAAGGAACAATATTATGAATCGCATCATAGATCCTGCTATATGTTAATTTTAAGCAACTTTAGTGACTGTTAAGTGTTAATGTGTGTGTATTTAAGTGTTCACTTGTATCATTACTTCTATGTCTGTATTATATATTTAATCGCTACGTTTGTTTTTATCTATTCTGTCGATATTATAGTAAATACAAACTTTAATTTGAGATATAAATAAATAATAGATGCAAAACAAATACATTAAATTTAAATGAACTTATAATAGTTTAAAATGAAGTTTTGCAGCCAAATGCCAATGACTTTTTTTATAGTACAAGTGGGCAAACGAGTAGTCGACAAACGGACGTATTAATTAATAATTTAAAAGAAGGTTGAAAAGGAACCACCTTTATTTCTTTTTATAAAATCGTATCTTGGTCGCCACTTTTGATCTCGATATCATTATGGAACGATCGGATGATCTCGGAGAACTCGAGGATAATCTCAACTAATGTACACAGAGCACAGTTTTTTTATAGCATAGAGTTTGTTTGTTGAGTTCGAGCCATTTTCATGACTACCGACACCCATAGACATCCGCATAGTTTATACACAGATGCGTTGCCCCCCTTCCTTCCTATATTTTTAATGCATTAAAATATATCTGTTGTTTATGTAAGTATCGAATAAAATATAATGTACGGTGTACTGTATACTCTTACACACTAAATTATAGAACTTGTTTTTCCCTATTTAGTTAGTGGTTATTTTTTGCAGTCGGGTTTTTTGTTTTTTTTTTTAAATTATTATTTTTTTAATTTATTTGCCTAGCGAGCGCTGTAAGACCTAGATTATATATTTTTTATACATTTATGAATGCCGACAAGCAGGCCTTAAATGTTCAGCAGGTGCACGAGCACGCGCCTCCACTGTGCTGGTGAAGCTGTAGCTACATCCTGGTCGGACCAAAATTAATTAAAGGAAATGAATTGAAGGATGAATTATCAACAATGACGCCAACGCTAGCATAATATATAACAGACGGATACTGATTTAGATCTTGACAAAAAAAATCCTGTAATATAATTTTATTGTAAAATGGCCTAAAAAAAAGCTATAACCTATATAATATAACCTATACAAAATTATGACTTATTTTTGTTTATAACTTTTTATTGGACACTTTAGGATAAAAAGTAATAGTAATAAAGTTGTAGACAATTTAATTTGTTACGTTTAATATTCAATAAAATTTTCTGTAGGCTTCCTAGTCTACGAGATACAGCGTGAAAACCCTTTGTATTCTGTTTTTCAAGATGGCGGCCGGAGGGCAAGAGTGGCGACCCCACAGACGAAGTTAAGCTTCTATTGACCCCCCCTAAAAAATAAAATTGCGTCCTCGGAGAAACGCAACCATAAATGTAACTTTTCAATGGACTATTTACCGTCCGAGTCAAGGGGGTCATGATTTTCAACTGTAGATATGTTTTCTCTTCATATTATTACTTTCATAGATTTTTTATCTATGATTATGTAATTCTATTATTTTATGTACCTTTATTGCATTTTATATTTATACTATTTAATCGAGCCACGCATTGCTGTGACAATAAAAATATTATGGCAATCGAAATAAAATTTAGCCTATATTTGAAGTTGAATGTAATTAATTCTGCAAACCATATATTATCATCAAAATCGATTCAGGAGTTTCGGTGTCCAACGCGGAAAACACCGTGACGATATAGTTATACTATAAAAATCTGGCATACAAAATACTACAATTTATATCGTGCAGCGAGATGTTATAAGTATAGTAAGACAATGAAACCATAAGTATGTTAGGTAGAGGTATTTATATTATTTACATTTATATTGCGTTAGAATTGGGCCGGCACGACCGGGGAGTTTTCTCTCGCCTACACGAGACCGGCGTAAAGTACGTCGCGTTTCGTGCAGTGTAAGTAGCCAATAGCCCATGGAGGTGGGAGGAGAAACAAATGCACTACCTCTGTATAACCTCTATGCCAATGAAAATGAGTGTCAGCAGTCATGAAAATATTATATGTATGCAATAAAAATGTGTCTAAGTTTCCGGTGGCCCATTGGTTTATGATAATATTATTATGCATACATATTGTTGTCCTGCCCCCCTCCCTCCAAAGAAGTGACTTGTATAAAATATGTAATTTATATTATGTGCTAACCCAATTCGGCTGCAGTGCAGCAATAGTAATACCGTATCTATACAATAATTATGACATAATATGTTATCACAACAATTTTTCATACCTTGTTACAGTAATTACATAATAAATTATATCTAATCATATATATAATAGAAATATATACCTCATGAATTGAATTCATACAAAAATAATTTATCATGGGGCATCACTAGTCGTTGCAAAACGAAAAATTGAATTACGAAGGTGACAATGAAATCGCGCATAATAGGTACGCTCTGTAGGAAAGCCAAAGGCACAGAGCAAAGTAATATACTAGAAAGCCAAAGGCTTACAACCTGAGCGCGTTAACATGGCACCTGGCTCGATGAATGACGTTTATAGTACTGAGTGAAAAAAAATATTTACTTATTTATTTTAAAAGTTCTTCTTTCAACATTTATTTTCTTCTTAGCCTCTATTATGATCTTATTGCTGTGGCTACACGGGACGGATGGACAGATTTAGTAGAGGAGATAGAGAAATAAAAAATATAAGGAATTATATTATAGTATACCAGTTACATTTATTTGTTTTGCCTTTCAATAAATATCAATGAATATTAGATTCAAATAGAGTACAGACATAGTAAAAGGTACTGCCGCATTACATGCTTGGAAGCAGCTGAATTGGGCCGGCACGACCGTGGAGTTTTTTTGTTACAGTTATGTCGGTGATTGAACTTTTTCTCTTCAAAATCTTTAAAAAGATTTTGAAGAGAAAAAGAAAAAAAGGCTGCAGTTACTTTTGACTTTTTGGGCTGTGGCCCGGGTCGGTTAGCAAATGCCGACCGACTGCGGACTCGAACCGCGCGGACCACAGTCACGTTCAGCTGGTTCACTGCCTTGGTTTTTTTTGTGACTCTGTATTATTACTTATATTCTTGTATTTGCTCATGTCAGTTTTACTATTGTGTTATTGTTGAATTAATTGGGAATTATTATTATCAAAATCAAAAATCAAAATCAAAATCAAAATATTTTTATTCAAAATAGAATTTAAAAAATTGCTTTTTGAACGTCAAAAAAAATTCTACCACCGGTTCAACCCTAGCCCTGTCCTGAGAAGAACCGGCGAAACAAACTCAGCGGGACTCATTTTTTTTCATCATTGTAGGTACATTCTTAATTAATAATTAAATTTACAATAAAAAATATAATTTACTTACATTTATTATTGTATAGAAGTAGCCTGGGAGGAGGATACTATTCCCAATTTAATATTAAAGATAGGCTTCAAGAAATTCATCAGAGCCTGAGAGTGATACCGAGGACGATAAGTAGCAAATGGCCTATGAAGGTGGGAGGAGATAGAGAGTAATAAAAAAGTAACAAAAAATAGAAGAATAATAAAAAAAAAAACAAAAGCATATAATTCTAATATCTACCACTGCAATTTTTTTGAACGTTCTAATTTTTTTGATAAAAAGCATTCTGTCATTTCTAATATTTCTAGGAATATTTTTACAAAGTTTAATGATGATCGCTTGAGTAGTTTTTGCCTGAAAGCGTACAAACAAGCTCACATTCACATTTAAAATATTTGTAGGATAATTATCATCATTTTCATCAATTAATCATCATCTAACTCTTCTATGCCAGACATAACAGAGCTGTCACTTTCGTCGTCCTCGGTATTACTCTTTTTCTTTTTTTTTCTTCACCTCCAAGTGATATAATTACCTTTCTTTCATGAATTTATTGAAGCCGATTTTTTTAAAGATTTAATTAAAATATACATAAATATAATAAATGTCAGGACGTCTGTACCGTGCGACCTACGGGTAACAGACGAATGGTTGGAATGATATGCGTGGTGGATTGGATACTCACTGCTACATGTCCGGCCTCTTGCAGATAATTAAGGCGGTTTGTGTCTTCGCCACAGTGAATTACTAAACCTGAAGAGGTACCTATATTTACAACATCGTTGTCCAAAGTAGAAGAGAATTTATTCATATAAAGATTACATTATATACAATATAATATTATTAGCGTGGTTCTATATACGTACAAATATAGTATACTAGTGTGCGTCTTAAAAAGTCAACAACGCTGCTGCCCCATCCGGTGATGATGCGCGATTATGTTCAAGCGTGAAAGCATGTTAAATTTGGAGAACGCACTGTCTCTAATAATAAACTTATTTATGTAGCTGTTACTGTTGTTTAAAAAAAACAGTAACAAATATTTTTTTTAAATAACAAGAAAATAAAAACTGTGATGCTAACGCTACTTGTCTTTTACACCAAAAGCCAGGTGCCATGTTAACGCGTCCGAGTAGTACTTCTCAGTATAGTTCTCACATTGAGTTATTACAATGAGTTCTCAGTATATATATATATATATTATCCATGGGCTTACTAAGTATCTATATAGGTACTGTATTGTCTATGGGCTTACTAATGTCACATCTAATATTCTCGAGGCAGGTAATGGAAGCGCTGAAAATTTAAAAATTGTTTAAAAATAAATAATAGTGGTTAGAAAAAAAGTGTATTGGACATATTTTAGATTTTAAATTGTTCATCACATATTAAAGTTTAATAAATAAATTATAGCTAACTTACGAGATTCACATCAAAATTTTATGGAAATGAGTTTCTCTTAAAAAATAAAACCATCGAGATTTTTTTCAGTAATCGTGTAAAAACAAAAAATATTAATGCTCAAACGTAAAAACGTTTGAGCATTTATCTTTTATGAACGGAAGTATCTTGTATAAAAATTTGAATCTCCTAGATCTTACAGTTTCCGAGATATTAATAGGTGTAGTCTAGTCAGGTGCCTCATAAATCAATAATTAAGTTTTAGTACAGTTTTGTGGTCTAAAGCACACACTTTTTTTATGTTATTTTATATACATATTTAATTTCTCACGGCTTTGCTCACGTAGCATTCGGTAAGCTCACGATTCTATAATTCGAAAAAGTCATAAGTCTTCTATAATCTAAGTCCGCTAATACCCTATTTGTAAAACAAATTTTATTAAAATCCTTTTAGTAGTTTCGGTGCGATTGACGTATAAAGGTGACAAATAAAGTAACTTTCATACTTAGATGACGGTAGTATATTTAATCTAAGTTTTCATATTTGAAATATTAGTGTGATGTGATATAATATGACATTATGTGAACTACGTATTGTCTATTCTTGATGGACATTAATTTTATCACTTGCTGAATAAATAAGATTTTTTACAATTTCCACTACCATACCTTTGTTGATAAGAAGTCGAGACCGGTCGCAGGATACAGGTATATATATATACTACTACTATAACTAACTATAACTATAACTATAACTATACTATAATATAACTATAACTATACTATATAACATATAACTTTACACGCACTAAGACCAGTGATTTACATATTGTGTCATATACTGGGTGGTCCAAACGGTGACGTTCAAAAATTTTTTTTGGAATGCTGACATTTGTATGTACTCGAAAATACCCCATGTATGTTTAGCGATTTTTTGTAGTTTACGAGATATGATTTTTTTTTCATAATATTTTAAAATTTCCGACCTAACTAATAATTTTTTTTTTCTTTGTGAATTAAGCCACTTTTGCTATTTTTATTAGTTGTACTTTCACGTGTAAAATAACTAGCTTCCTACTATTGATAAAAGATATTAAAAATTTTGATGGAAAATAAATAATTTGCGTTGAGCGAGTCGCAGTTCAATTTTTAAATTTTAATAAAAAAAAATAAAAAAGTTTCATGAATTCTAACTAATTTTAAAAACTTTCTGAAACCCTCAGCTTTAATTATAATACAAAGTAAGTTGTACTTGATAGGCCTATTTTAGCCGTAAACTGCCTTTAAATGTACAGGGGCGTAAAATGTCCTAAATTAATTAATTCTTTTAAAAGCGCCTATTGGTTATTTCTAAGGTAAATTAGGTTGGCTATGTGTGATTAATTATTATGATACATTAATAAATAATAAAACAAATCAGTTATGATTGATTTTTATTCATAGTAAATTTTCAAAGTGTCTTCCTTCCGATTCAATACATAATCTACAACGTCTTAAAAAATTCTGTTTCAGTCTCCTAAGACTAGACTAAGACTAGTATGTTGTCTAATTTTTGTTGCGGCCTGCCTTAGTTTTTCACGCAGCTCTGCTTCCGTGTTTATTTCGTGTGTGTAAACCATCTCTTTATAAAATCCCCAGAGAAAAAAGTCGATGGGGTTGAGATCTGGTGAACGCGCAGGCCAAGGAATTGGCCCGCCACGCCCAATCCACCTTCTGGGGAATCGTTGATCTAGGTCCCCTCGTACCGTTCTTGTGTAGTGGCAAGGAGCCCCATCATTTTGGAAAATCATTCTTCTTCTGGTTTGTAAGTCTACATCCTCCAACAAATGGTCAAAATTTTCTGGCCTGCACGTTCGTGTAGCGCGTCACTTATTTTTGCGGAATCGCACACGGATGGCTTTCATGCCCTGATCCGCAAGAAGGTGGCGTCGCTGTTTCAACGTGTGAGGGGCAGTGGCAACAGCATTCTAAAAATGATAGCTGAACGTTCCGATACCGCGATACAGGCCCACTGGGTAGCGATCTGTATCGGACGTATAACGTAGGATAAGGTTTTAGTGTTATGTTATGATAGTTTTAGTTAAATAAGTTACTAACATAGGTTAAGAGTTAATGTTACTAACAATATAATATGGATATAATCTGAAATAAAAAGTTATTTTTTTTATTTTATTTTTTTATCAATAGTAGGAAGCTAGTTATTTTACACGTGAACTACAACAACTAATAAGGACTAAGACACAAAAAAAATAACAAAAATGGCTTAATTCACAAAGAAAAAAAATTATTTTAATAGTTAGGTCGGAAATTTTAAAATATTATGAAAAAAAAATCATATCTCGTAAACTACAAAAAATCCGAGTAGTATTTCCGAGTACATCCAGATGTCAGCAATCCAAAAAAAATTTTTGGACGTCACCGTTTGGACCAACCTGTATATTTCAATGTGTCAAAGGCATGGTAGTGTGTGTAAAGTTTTATTTATTAAATTTAAACTTTATACACATTAAACTTTATAAACAATATTATTAAAAAATATAAGCGTCTCTCTTTCTCTCTCTTTATGTGTAATAAACTATAAATGTCGCCGCACACGGGCCACACGCCACAGCCACAAACGCCGCCACAAGAGGCAAGAAACGGCCACAAAAGTAGCTGAAGCGCGCGACAGCCACTTGTGGCCGGTGGTCGACACTTGTGGCCGGTGGTCGACACTTGCGGTCGGTGGTGGCTACTTTTTTTAACCCAGGAATGCAGTATCATAATGGACTCGGACGAAGAAGGTTTAATTGCGCTACTTTTAATAAAAAGACGACGTCGTAGAAAACGAAACCGTAGTTATTGGATACATCCAATTTATTCAAGGAAAGGGAGAGAGGGGCGGGGGAATCGCGCGAGTGGCATGTGGCGGCTTTTTGTGTCGGCGTTTAGTGGTCGGTGCGGGCCACAAGAAGCAGCTGCGACGATTTGTATCGTGTGGCCGCCACCGGCGCCAACCGTGTGCGGCGAGTCCATATAAAATGTATGAAAATTACAGGAAATATGCCAGTGGCGGCGTTTTGTGGTTGTGGCCAGTGACCCGTGTGCGGGAGCCCAAGTGTGTCAAATTTCATACTCCTCCGTCCACGTAATTTTCGTACAAATGTTCTCGAAATTTTTTCTTCACGTGTTAATGTATAGATTCTATTTAAATAAGTTGCAACCAACAATTCTGTGTATTATAATAACGATTGGCCAGTGAATGTATAATTCGCTGTCAAGAAGAAAATGTAATTTTTAAAAAGATCAATTCGGACTGTCATTTATTATATCAAATTATATTTTTAGTATATTTTTAGAAAGAGATATTTTTGTGAAATTAATAACACTAGCTTTAAACTAAAATTATAAAAAAATTGTAAAATCTTAAATTTATGCCAGGGTAAGTCATACTCTCTCTCTCTTCTCTAAACAATCTAAGGATAGAACAGAATAGTAAAACTATTCTGTTTGGGTTAAAAATTCGGCTTAATAAAATGATCTTATATATAAAATAGGTAGATATGGCACAAGGACGTTAAAAAAAAGGCTGACGGAGTCTCTTCAAACAATAACTAAATTCCCATAGTAATCTGCCACGTACACACAGACGGCACACATTGACACAATAGTATTGATAGCAGGATAATGACAAACTGCTTGACTTACATAGTAACGGTTACTTGATTGTTCTCTTGCTATTGTACTCGAAACAATAATAATTATCTATATAATTTTGGTTGCTCTTTATATAGGGCCAAAAAGTGACAGGAAAACTTTATCGTTTTAAAATTTAAAAATTTACGTCATAGAGAATTAACTTTATAAACTATTAGTACATTTATATTATTTACATTGTATATCCCAACAGTATTGTAGCCACCATCCATTACACTACGTACCTACCGTTGTCTTGTTTGACAATATTTAGAAATCGTTGTGTTGTTACACGTAAATCAAATAAAGATGCCGTCGTGTGTAGTAAAAACTTGTCGAAAATTCGAATTTCGGAAAAAAAGCCAGGGAATCACTTTTCATAGATTAGCAAGGAAAATATTCACATTTTCGCAATTTTATGGGAAACGAGTGGTGGGCCAAAGCCCGTTTACATAAATGTATGTATGTATCCCTTTACGAGTTTTCGAGAAAAAGGTCTCGATGGAGTTATAATTATTGCACATTCATGACATGGGTTTTTCCGAGACACATTGTTGTTGCTAGGAGATGTGGAAAATAGCTGTGGATTTAGCGTAGATCGGGTTGGTATTTTAAAGTCTGACATTAATTGGCATCAAGTAAACCATTTAAAATTTTGTGTAGTATGCACAAGGCGCTAGTCCATCGTCTGCTCTCTTGCGGCGGAATTTGTCCGATTCGGACAAATTCCGCCAGTCGTCCTTTTCCACGCCGCCATCTGCTGGTTCAGAGGAATGGTTGTAGGACCTCCCAGCCGAGCTGCTCTTTGTCTGGTCTATCCCCCAAGCCTGTCCGGTATGGGTTATTACTATTTTACTCGTAATAAATTTACCTCTGTGAACTGAGCATGCAAAGTGTCCATAATGATTATTTTTTTATTGAAACGTATTGAAAATCGTTTGTACCGGATTGTACCAACTTTTTTTTTGTTTGTACCTCAATATTTAATGAGAGCCCTGTAGGGCCCCGCATACATTAGTCTTCGATTTTGCTGAAATTTGGTAGGTATATTAAGAAAAGCCTAAAATTGATTGTACCACAAATATTTTTTTTTTGGGCCATCTGAAACTTAACTATGGGCTTCAAAAACTAATTTCCTGTATTTTATGTAAATTAAGGATTGATTGTACCTTAGGCAAATCGATGCATGCTATCATATGATGACATGCATGGTATGCACTAAAGCCTATTCCAGGTATTTCACCAGTTTTGGCCGTTTGTACCTCAAAGGAATAGGAGCTGGGGCCCAGAAAATGCCACATTTACTTTTCCGCAAATAAATGATTGTACCTGCGCCAAATCGATGCATGCTATTATATGGGGGTATGCAAACCATGGCTCAGGTATGCGGTCAGCTAATTTATTAGATTTCGTCGTTTGTACCTCGAAGGTTTGGCAACTGGGGCCCAAAAACTAAAGATTTTATAGTTTTGCCAGATTTCAACATTCAATGGTCAGCTACTTCGCCGAAACGATGCATGCTATTGTATGATGACATGCACGATATGCAATAGGCCCCATTACAGGTATTTGACCAGGTTTGGTCGCTTGTACCTCAAAGAAATAAGAGCTGGGGCACTTAATATCCCAAATTTACTTTTTCCTTTCACCATCAGCAACTCAAATGAGTCTCCAAGAAATCACTCAATACATCATCATACATGTAATTTCTTGGATTACCACACTTTTAATATATTAGTTATCGCCTACAGTGTCAGCAACGTCTGTAATTTTTTTTATAAAATGGTCGGGCATCTACATCAAGAACGTTATGGGTTTTAGTATTTGATTGCATATAATAAGAACAAGTTTCTCTTATTTGTATCAAAAACTTGTTTAATAAGCTTTTCCTTTCAAAATTTCCAATGTAAGTTGTAAAATACTCACTACTACCATTTCCTGCAAATTTTGTTATAAGCAAACATGCGCGTTGCTTGCATATGGACGCATTCACGCCACGCTCAGACAATGCCTTGACAAATTCAAATATGGGATTACTATTATTATTAATAAAAGAATTTTATTTTGTCGCCAAATCGCGATAAGCAACAAGTAAGATTTGAATATTTTCTATAAAAGCCGTTAAAATCTAACGTAAATTAAGGGCCCCAGCTCTTATTCCTTTGAGGTACAAACGACCAAACCTGGTCAAATACCTGTAATCGGGCCTAGTGCATATTGTGCATGTCATCATACAATAGCATGCATCGATTCGGCGAAGTAGCTGACCATTGAATGTTGAAAATCGGCAAAACTCTACAAAATCTTTAGTTTTTGGGCCCCAGTTGCCAAACCTTCGAGGTACAAACGACGAAATCTAATAAATTTCCTGACCGCATACCTTAGCCATAGTTTGCATACCCTCATATAATAGCATGCATCGATTTGGCGCAGGTACAATCATTTATTTTCGGAAAAAGTAAATTTGGTATTTTGAGGGCCCCAGCTCTTATTCCTTTGAGGTACAAGCGACCAAACCTGGTCAAATACCTGTAATAGGGCCTAGTGCATATCGTGCATGTCATCATATGATAGCATGCATCGATTTGCCTAAGGTACAATCAATCCTTTATTTGCATAAAATACAGGAAATTAGTTTTTGAAGCCAATTTTGTTACAATCAATTTTAGGCTTTTCTTAATATACCTATCAAATTTCAGCAAAATCGAAGACTAATGCATGCTGGGCCCTACGGGGTCCTCATTAAATATTGAGGTACAAACAAAAAAAAAGTTTGTACAATCCGGTGCAGACGATTTGAAATACGTTTCAATAAAAAAATAATCATTATGGTCACTTTGCATGCTAAGTTCACAGAGGTAATAAATTTTCCTACATTTTAATATTTTATACATCGTGATTAACCGATGAGCGCAATTATCAACCAACCCTTATGGTAAACGTTCACAAACACATTTAATTACCTAAAATACAATTTCCACCTGGTTAAGATGGGTGGTCCTTACTTCGTATCCTCTACTATAACTATCTTCATTCACGCTGCTTGCGAAGACTAAGGCATTTTGGCCAACAAATGTTAAGCCGCTAGAATTGAATCAAGTCAACAAGTGTGTGTATTAATATTGGTTCTGGTGACGAGCAGGTACTACAGTCCGCACCCGTACGTCCCCGCCGCGGGCGTCAAGTGCGGCCCGCGAGATGGCCGGCCGATGGACTGCTACTTCAGGCCGTGCAACTGCTGGCAGACTCGCTACTGGCACAACAGCTGTTTCCACTACTAAGGATACTTTATCACCTTATTAAGTTAAAGTGCAATTGCTAGTGAACATATTGGATTCTGCTATTATCTCGATTAAATTTATTTTTATTGATATTATTTAT
Source organism: Calycopis cecrops (assembly GCA_001625245.1). Taxonomy (NCBI): domain Eukaryota; kingdom Metazoa; phylum Arthropoda; class Insecta; order Lepidoptera; family Lycaenidae; genus Calycopis; species Calycopis cecrops. The sequence goes on along the minus strand of LUGF01052804.1, from coordinate 230,015 downwards.
TTTTAATTTGTGAAATTAAATTAAATTTAATGTGAAATGAAAATTATTTTATTCAAAATAGAATTATATTACTTTTTTAATGTCAATATTTATATCTAAATGCCAAAAATACTAAAAGATAATAATTATAAACATAGTTCAAAGCCTTTAATTCAAAAATTACATCTACTACCGGTTCATCCCTAGCCAAATCATTAAAGATGCCAGCTAGAAGATCTGAGAGCTTGATGATGTTTTACAAATGACCCTAAATATGTCCGAAAAAATAACACCTATATTTCTAAAAAACTCACCATATAAAGTTTTAGAATTTCATTTGAATTTCATTTAGATTATGACATGACAGAAAAAGACGAAGGTAAAAGAAGAGTTTTGACTTCGATATTGGACAATAATTGATTAATTTTTCATTACACCTAATCGTTCAAGACGCTTACCTTTTGCTTTCTATCATCAGCACAGCTTCAACGAGAGGTAACCTATTTCATGACTACATAAAGTTTATATAGATGCATTGCTCTCCCTCCTCCTCCTCCCTCCATAGGCCACCGGATACTCACACGCCGTAAGAAACGCGACAGCACACGGTGAAGCGGTTAAGCGAGAGGTGTCGACCCAATTCGGCTGCAATGCAGCGTGGCAGTACCGCGCACTGAATATGTTCACATGAACGTTCCGGACAGCAGTAATCTGTCGCGCTCACCTTTACTATATAACAGCGGTTTACATTTCCTTGATAACACGAACCTGGGTTATATTACAAAACGGTACAAGACGTCATTTTGTCTGTTTGCGTCTTGTGCGACGCAAAAACTACAAGACGGTTTTGATGAAACTTTTTTGTTTTAAAGTATTATTCCTCAGTAGCATCTGCAGTCGGTATCTCTACTTGAAATACACTATTGTAGGGCAAACGGATTGACAATTAGCCACATAACATTACACGTTACCATGATAACATACTTTCCAATAAAGACAAGACGACGGCTGTCGGGTCGACTAGTGACTAAAAAATCAAAAAGACTCATTTATATAAAAAAATGGTATTTCATTTATACAAATATATCCCTAGCCTAGCTTTACATTATTCACTTCACAATATTTGCTTATATATTTCCCGATGACTTCCATCGGCCTTTTCTGCCACTGCAACAAAGTCTCTTTGGTCGGAGTCACCTGAGAACAAAATTAAAATTTAATAGAATAAAATTATAGTAAAAATAGTAATTATATATTGAAATGCAAACTGCCCTTATCCGTAAAAAAAGTGCGTGCGCCGTAGTTGGGTCAGTGTCAGTGGTCAAGTACAGGGTCTGCAAACTATTTCAATACTTTATATATCTAACGTAATAATATTTACTAATCAGTACTTTGAGGTACTCGATCTTGAACGATTTACTGTTCTGGAGCTAGGGCTTCAGGTCGCATAGATTTTTTAAATGGTATTGGGGGGCAAACGACTGTGACTACCGACGCCCATAGACATCCGCATAGAGGCTGCACAGGTGCGCTGCCTTCCTTCCTCCTCCCACCTTCATGGGCCACCGGCTACTTACACACCGCACGAAACACGACAGCACAGCTGTCACTTTACGCCGGTCTCGTGTAAGCGAGTGGTACCTCCCCACTTATGCCGGCCCCATTCGCCTGCATGAGAACATTCAGTGTGCCACTACCTCTTACTAAATGTTATTCCTACGTCATATGAAATTCGCCCTGAAGAACTCGACGCGGATAAAGGAGTTTCGACAAAATTACCTGGTCTCCCTTCAGGCGATCGAGCAGGGTGACACAAATGTCCGCAGACCGAAGGCCCGCCTGGTACGTTATGGCGGCGAAGGCCGTGGCCTCCATCTCTATATTCTTGACGCCCAACGCCACTAGAGAGTGTAGGAAGGCCATCTTATCTGCTTCCGTATAGTCACAAAACGGCCCGTCCAGTCTCGCTTGACCTGCATCAACAGCATTCATCCAATGTACAGAGAAAACATTCCTGTATTTAAGTAAATACATTAGCACTAGGGAAGAGAGATATATAGTTCAGTAGTTCTTGTATGGTGGATGTGTGAAATGTTATCCCACCAAAACATTCTGTAAAAAAACTAATCAAGTCTCGATAAACATGCTTGTTATAATGCTATAGTGTAATGAAATGTATAGCCCAAGATAAAGCAAGTTTAAGGTTCCTTTCTGAGTTTTATTTATTATTATAGTTAATTTTATGTAGTTAAACAATCTTAACACATTTAGTGGATACAAGTCAATGGGCTGGTCAAACCTTGCATATGTCCGTCGTTTAAAAAATCAGTGTAGGTATACGATACGATAGCTGCTCATAAAAAATCGATTAAGTTCTCATTTTGAAGAACTGCAACCTAAGGAGGGCAGAAAACGAAGAGAAGAAAAAAATATCCGAACAATGTTTTGAGGTAACGCGATAAATTCAATCTTTAAGGCGACCCATTAGTAAATTGCTAGACTATTACCTCGGTAATACTCGTTGGCAGCCATGGTGACGCCGCAGAATATCTGGAACTTCTGCGAGTCGGATGACAGTGACAGCAACTCCTGGACTAGTCTCTTGTCGAAAATAGCGGGAAGTTTTCTCGTTTTACCCATAACTGGCTGAAAATTATTTATGTATGATTATTTACTCTATACAAATAAATAAATATGGAGTGTTCGTTTTTAATATTAAAATAACCTTTTTACCATTTACCAAAATTAGATCATTTATACTTTTAGTCTGTCTATCTGTTTGTTTGTTCCGGATAACCCACCAAAGTTTCAATCCCGTGGAAATATCGAGATGAAAAATACCCTATCAGACCTACCCGATATACACACAACATTTCATGAGAATCGGTCGAATCGTTTCGGAAGAGTACGGTAACTAACATTGTGACACGAGAATTTTATTTATATAGAGATCATATAACAAGATAAGTAACGACGCTGTTACCTTCGGCTCATTACACAAAGCTCACGAGCAGCAAATTACATGCAAACATTATTGTACGGCTCGAAGGCATGTCAGAGCTCCGCCTGCCTACATATTCAGTGTAGGCGTCTGCCGCTGGCAATGGCAGGATATATCTCTGTGAGTACACGACTCGAAAATTACAACACATAAAGGTAATTATTTATTAGGGTGAAAACGGAGGACCCAATTACATAATATCTGTCCAAATATCCGTTTGCATATGTACCGGGTGTTCCAGACCACCCGTCCAGGCTGATTATTTCGAAAAGTTTCAAAAAAAAATCAAAACAAGAAAATACGTGTCAAATATTTTTTGAAACTCTATCAAATCATACCAAAAACACCCCTCACCCCCAACTCCCTGTTAGGGGTAGGGGGTGCAAATTTAAAAATTCAAATGGAAATCCGTATTTTTTTTGCAGATTCGGATTCATCATGAAAAAAGACAAACATTTTGTCTGGAACATTTTTTTTGATTCGCCATAGATGGCGCTGCAATCGACAAAAAACGATTTTCTTTGATTTTGACAAAAATCAAAGTCAAAAACAAAAATAAAAACAAAAACAAAACCAAAACCATGAATAAAAACAAAAACAAAACAGAATTAGTTCAAAAGCAAAACAAAAACAAAAATAATCTCCGATAAAAAATCCGAATCTGCAAAAAAAAATACGGGTTTTCATTTGAATTTTTAAATTTGCACCCCCTACCCCTATCAGGGGGTTGGGGGTGAGGGGTGTTTTTGGTATGATTTGATAGAGTTTCAAAAAATATTTGACACGTATTTTTTTGTTTTGATTTTTTTTTGAAACTTTTCGAAATAATCAGCCTGAACGGGTGGTCTGGAACACCCGGTATATCACAAGATACGCCCCTCATGCACCGTGGCTGCTATACAGCTTAACAGTCGTTTTCAATATTCTATCTTTAATTGTACTAGTGGACCCGCGAAGATCGACAATCGGTCTAAGTGAACCTTTTTTGTTATTAAAAACTAAATATCATATTACATGACATTGTATGTAAGGTAAACAATTTATGTAGAATTTTCAACATTTGCAAAGACAGAAAATTCATCAATAATTACGTGTATCATAAATATCAATGTCTCAAATACATGGTAGTGTGTGTAAAGTTTTATTTAGTACATTATAGTACCTACTTTACAAACATTATTATTAATAGTAGTTTATGCAACTGTCGTATAATGAAGGGTATTAAAACTCGAGTGTGTGTTTATGAAACGAGCAAACACGAGTTTCATAATAGTAACACGAGTGTTTTAATACCCGTGTTATATGCAGTTGCAAACACTACTTTATCTTCACTAATGCAATTAGTCAATTAATCAAACATTGCGAAACATTAAATTCACGCGTACGTGTATTGTCAGTCAGTGAACTTGCCGCCATTTAAATCTAACCAATGAGAGCGCAGCTGCAGCGCGCTCATTGCCAATCAGGAGCGAGCACGCGCTGTTAAGGATTTTGACATAAGGCTCGTCCACCAGCACAATGTTTTAATGAGATTTCACGATATCGATTTGGATATTATAACAACATGTCAAATTGCTTAAAATGAGTTTTTTGTTGTCTGAGCTATAACAGTAGTTATTATAAGTCAAGTATTGGAAACATAAGTAGAATGTTACAACATTAGTGTAGATAAAATATATTAGGCTTCTGCACTCCTCTGACATGTAAACTATAAGTGTGCCAAATTTATGAAATTTGGCACACTTATAGTTTACATGTCCGAGGTCAGATGTCTCCTCCGTCCGCGCAATTTTCGTAAAATTGTTCCTTAAGTTTTTGCTTCACATATACATATATCTTTATTTGGATTTGATTTTGTATGGAGTCTATGTCAAAATATCTCAAGAAGAGAGTAGATAGAATATTGAAAAAGCAGTAAATTTTCACAGTAGTTCTGTTTCCTCTATAACAACGAATTGTAAAAATATAATTACATATTACCAATTACCAAGAATTTTCTCTCACCGAATCATCACCGAAGTTCGCTGGAGAGATGGTTCATAGAGTCAAAGAGACGCATGGAGGAACCTCGAGTTTCGTGGACGTCGATCGGCGACGGTCGCCATTAAAGACTCTCTATTGTGATTGACTTACGATATCGTATGTTTTCTCCAGGGTCCCACTGAGACCGCACGAGGATATGACCACGCTCCCCGGCGGCACGCCGAGGCCGCCGCTGGTGCCGATCCTGATAATCACGGGGTCCCGCGCTCGCGCATAGTGCAGCATCTTGATAACCTCCTCCAGGACTATCGTCATGGAGGGTATCCCTATACCGTGCTGTGGACACATTTTTTTTTGTCGACATAAACTGCAATCATAAATTATCTTCATTTTTCTGCACCCGTCCCGCTCTTCTAAGCGTGTCCATAGCCCATTCCTTATGTGCAGGTATCGTCCGATAAGAGAGATAATAAGACAGAGAGATAGTAAGTAGTAAGATAACAGTTTTGGTCCACACTCCGAAAGTGCAATTTCATTTTCTGTGATAATAAGTAGCCTGTGATGTTATGAGAGGCAAAACTCGGTCAAATGCAAGTTAGACTCGCCCAAGATTCATACTAACTAGCAGGAAAGGATAAATAGGTTGAACTTAGATTTACGATAGTGTGCATACATTTTGCACAAAATGAACGACGAATATATGTTTGTATTAGTTATTTTCTCGAATATAAGTGTAAATAGGTTTCTTATTATATGGCGAGGCGACCTAAGATGCTAGTTCGAGTCTGGATCGGACAAAAAAGTGAATGTGATTTTCAATTTCTAATAACAGTCCGGAGTCAAGAAGTTGGAGGTGTTTCGGAGAGTACGTGGGTCCGCAGTTGCACACACTAAAGCAGTTGGCTACCGTGCGACCAAGATTCAGATAGCCTAAAACCCAAAGTGCGGCTACACTTAGCTTTAGCCCGTTAGAACTAGGTGTAGCAACTTTGTCTAAATCTAAAATTAGCTGATTGTATTCGGGAAAAACTAGATCTAGCATAATTTTCTGAAATTGAAATCTTTCTAGAACTAAATCCAGCCAATATATACCCTATTGGCCAATATACCCTATTGGCTGATATCAGGTCTATTTTTTTTAAAAGGGCTTTGGCTCACCACTCGTTCCCACCGCTGCTACTCCTGTGTCGCCAGGATCGACAGCGGCAACGACACTTGACCCTTTGATATGATCGCAGGGAGCCCGAGGGAAAGCTAAATCTTTCTTGGGACCGGCAACGAATTTAATCAGAAGAAAGTAGGAGGAGTAGGAAGTAATTACAATATCAAATCAGGTGCCGGCTTTAACTGGATACAACCAAACCCTGGTAACCAGCGCCGGATTCAGGTGGGGCTTAGGGAGGCTGCAACCCCGGCCCACGTATTGCTTAAGGTCTTTTTTGTTCACATAGCCGGGTACTGAGGGCTCTAGCCTAACATTTAATATTTATATATAATAATAATAAAAAGAGAACAAGTATGTAATGGCAATGGAGTTTTACGACAACACTAGTACTCACGTTAACGCAGAGCACGGGCCCCACCTTGTACATGGCGTACCTGTGGGAGTGCTCCGTGAGGTTCACCAAGTCGCTCGGGATCCCCAGCACGGCGCCGATGTACTTCGCCAGTTCCCTCATCCTGTGCTCCGTGCCGCCCATGCAGACAAACTTGTAAAACATTTTTATTTTACCTACATTAGATGCCAGAATAGTCACACCGCATCAAATCATTTCTTTTGTAGTATCCTATTGTTATTATTATAAATGCGAAAGTATGTATGTTTGTTTGTTTGTTTCTCCTTCACGCAAAAACTGCAGAACCGATTTTTATGAAATTTGGCACATACATAGAGAGTAGCTTGGATTAACACAGGATAGTTTTTATCCCGAAAAAACGTTTCTATGGGATGCCATGGGATGATTCTCCACGGGATCGAAATTCACGCAGGTGAAACCGCGGGGCGCAGCTAGTAGCAAAAGATAAACGAGCTGTCGGAGTCTCCTGTTGAGCATACGCACATGCACACGATTGCTATGCAGATACGCTGCCCTCCCTCCCACCTCCCCTCTAACGGGCCAGCGGCTATTCACAAACTGCACAAAACACGACAACATAGCTGTCAGTTTACGGCGGCATCATGCCAGATAATAGTCATAATGTAAGTAGATATGCTGTGTACACCCGACGCTTCCATCCGCATTAAATCAATCCTACGGGAACCATTCGTATTTTCCGGGAGAAAATGGATTTTATTCCATTCCAGATTTTATCATTCATTTACAAAACTTTGTCACAATCCTTCGTGGCATTAGTGAAAGGACAAAACGATTACAAACAAACTACCACATTCAGTGGGATCGTTTTACAAAGACCATGTTGTAGATTTAATGATGTTTTGCATATTGTATATGCCGCGTTTTTAAGGTATATCCTCAATAATGTATAATATATATATTTAGTTCCCGTGAGCTACTAATATACACGAGTCACTTGATTGTATTTCAGTGCCTCCTGTGATGAGTGATGTATAACGAGTTGTACTCTTATTTATTTTTTTATATAAAAATAATCAGCAAAAGATTACGATTTTTTTGGTCAAACTCAAGTACCTACTTCTATTTGCTATAGTTTCGGAGATAATGTTGTGAAAAGCAAAAAAAGTGCATATTGATATAAAACAAATTGTACCCCTTTATCTATTGGTTCCAAAAGCAATTTCTCGTGTTCAGTTTTAGACTTTCTAGTATTGCACAATGATATAACGAAACTTGTAACATTTAACACATTTTTTTTACTCGTATTAGAACATTTTAGTGGTACAACTGGTAGTTTATTCAATAAAAATCAAGATTTTCTCCAAATGTATCTGGGGGCACGGCAGTGCCCCCGTCAAGTCGAGCAAAAAAGTGGCACGGCCGTACCATCCTTTT
>LUGF01052804.1:206639-221987 GCA_001625245.1 Calycopis cecrops | reverse complement strand
CAACTTTTTGGTAGAAAGACTGAGCTGCGAGACTTGGTTTTTTTACAGGATGTTTTTGTTGGGATAATATTTATCGAAAAACATTAAATGTATTTTTAAAAATAATGTTTTTATTAATAACATGAAGTACTCAGATCGATTTTAGGCTCTTGGTTCCGAAAATAGATAAGATTTTGCACTTGTATCACTTATCACAGGAGGCACAAATTTTATTTGTATATTACTGGCGCAACTACTGTGGACAGGTATTGAAGTGTGACTTAAGGCCTGCACGACTCAAAGTTCATATCCATCTATGTACCGCAAGCTATGGGAATATATTAACCGAACCAGTACCTCAACTACAGCTTACTGCTAAATTGTGCTTGTAATACAATTTTATATTTGCGCCTAAAACTTATAGTTGGCCGTGAGTGGAGCAGAGGCGGAGGTAAGTTGTTCCAGCATTTGGTTGCGTTGTACTTAAAACTTATAGATATTCTTTTATCCAGATATCCAGATAGACGCATTCCATTTGCCATTCAATTTGGTCGCCTAACGCCATGTAGGGAGGTGCTCGTTTGATAGGTTACATATTTGGATAGGCACAATGTACTTTACTGTATGTGTGTACTCACTTTGACGTCCCCGAACATGTCGGGCAGGTCGTAGGCGCGCGTGTCCAGGCCCAGGTGGTACAGCACGTCGCACTCCAGCCGCTCGAGGTGCGGGTTCGCCAGCCGGATGGTGCCGTCGCTGTTTCTGGAACATTCGTTTGCTGTCTAAAACATACGGAGCTTATGTTTTTGCCTATCGCTTCTTTACCATCAATTGTTTTTTATTATTGGCATAGAGGGCGAGCAGTCGAGCCATTTCCATGCCTACCGACGCACAGGCATCCGTGTAGTTATACAGATGCTTTGATCACCTTTTTCCTTTTTTTTTGTTTACGCAGGCGAACACCTAAGAGCCCAGGTGGGTCTAGATGTATGTCGGACTCGAGACTTAGTGTAATACCGACTAAACCTCTTCAGCCGCTATACGTGGAGGGATCCGAATCTGCAGGCAACAGGAACCTCCAGCCACAAGCTGGCCTCGGCGACTAGGCCAGACTTCTCCTTGGGGACTGTCCGGCTGCCTCGGAACAGTCACTACTATGTCGTCGGAACCGTGCAATAGGGTTAGGCTCCCATCCTGACCCCCTAAGTACTCCAAAGGAGCTTGCCTCCAATTTGTCCGAAATCGGACCCGTCAGTAGTCTCAATCCACGGCGCCATCTGCTGAACCAGAGGGACGGACGGAGGTTCCCTCAGTTGAGCTGCTTTTTATCTGACCTCTTTCCAGAAGCTAACGCGGTAAGGGTAGCAAATTTGCATATTGAATATTAAAAAAAATACTTGGGGCGTGATCTACAATCAATATCGAAGCCAAAAATATAGTTTTTAGAAATTTATCTTGAAAACTGACTGTTTGTCTGTATTTATATCCGGACTAAACTAAAAAAGTACTTACTTCATGGATTTACTTCAAATTTGCATGAATATTACTAACAGGTCGGGTCAACATATAGGCTTCATATTGTTACTGACGCCTCAGACAGCTACAGACTTCCTCGTGGTCTAGTGGTAAGCGTGTCCAACCACAGACGTGAGGTCATGGGTTCGAATCCCCGGTCGGACCAAAAAATTGTTATTGGGATTTTTCAATTTCTAATAACAGTCCGGAGTCAGGAAGTTGGCGGTGATACACCCCCGTGCCTCGGAGAGCACGTTAAGCCGTCGCGTCGGTCCTGCGCCTAATTTCTCACCGGTCGTGTCAGATTGCCTTCCCATCGGAATATGAGAATGAGGGAATAGAGAGTGCACTTGTGTCTGCGCGCACACTTGTACACTATAATATGTCCTGCGCATCTGGCACGTCTCTATAGAGACGGCCGCCGTAGCCGAAATCGGCTGGGAGGATATTATACATATTGTCACGCTATCAATGTATACGCCTTTACAATAAGATCCCAGAAAGCGTTCAAAAACTCTCAATCAACAAATTTAAAAAAGTAGTTAAAGAACGCTTGTGTGGTAAGGGATATTACAAAGTAATAGATTTTATGACAGATACCACACCTTGGGAATAGTATCCTCCTCCCAGGCTACTTCTATACAAAAATAAATGTAAGTAAATTATATTTTTTATTGTAAATTTAATTATTAATTAAGAATGTACATACCTACTATGATGAAAAAAAATTAGTCCTGCTGAGTTTGTTTCGCCGGTTCTTCTCAGGACAGGGCTAGGGTTGAACCGGTGGTAGAATTTTTTTGACGTTCAAAAAGCAATTTTTTAAATTCTATTTTGAATAAAAATATTTTGATTTTGATTTTGATTTTATCACCTACGGAGGAGGAGTTGTAAATCTTTCATTCGCAACAATTGAGAACCTTTATTTTTAGAGTCCGAAATCCACGCAGGCGAAGCTGCGGGCGGAAGTTAGTAATTAAATAAACCGCGATAAGTCCAAGTTGTTTATAGTGATGTATGTTGATTGTCTGTGAATAATTTACTTCTCATAATTTAATGCAAATTGTACGCTACTTCTATTGAATTAATATTACTAACAACTCACTGATTACGTCACTTGATTTGCATAATGCATATGATATGCACATGCACATGCTAAATATATAGAAGTGCGTTTTAGAGTATAACTAGCTGCGCCCCGCGGTTTCACCCGCGTAACTTTCGATCCCGTGGGAATATCATAATGAAAAATAGATGTTGGTCGATTCTCAGACCTACTCAATATGCTCACAAAATTTCATGAGAATCGGTCAAGCCGTTTCGGAGGAGTACGGCAACGAAAACTGTGACACGAGAATTTTATATATTAGATACAATCAAAGTTGGCTGACAAACATAGTATAGGGGGAGAAGCTTGGTAAACTCTAGCAAGAGGTAGTGCCATGCTGCGTAGCAGCCGTTGCTGCATAGCCGTTGGATATAGGGCTCGTTGTCCATACACTGAGCCGTCAGTTTTAGCAACATTGTCAGTCCACCTCACGGGCTGCCGAGCGTATCCTAGACACGTTTAATTTTACCTATAGTCCGGTCGTGTTAGCTTGGCAATAGCGAGCGTTGACCTTCACTACCAGTGTACTCAACAACAACAACAACACATCACGAATTCACGGCAGGTCTCTAACGGGGTAAACAGAGGGTTGGGAGTGCCACATAATATCACCAGCCAGAAGTAGTACTTCTTCCACATTCATAACTCTCTACATACAAAAGAGCCTGTTGCGAAGACTCTTGACGCTATAATTTACGAAATGTGAAACTGAACAACTATTGTAGATAAAAATTATTCAAGTATAACTTACAAGCAAAGGCCATTTGTCACTTTTTGCAAAAACTATAGGGTAGTATTCAAACGAGTGACTGTAAATTTAAATTTGAGGTGTCAAAAATAATGAAATTAGCGTACACATAGACTTAATAAAAAGTACTGTCTATGAGCGTACAGAATTACTAAGTGAGCGACTGACTTATTTGAGCTACGTAAAATACAAAATGAGAAACTTCATAATATTTGAGCGACCTAATATTTGTTTGAATGACAACATTACGTTCAGCATTGTTTTTAATTTTTGGTAAACTATTTAATATTTATATAGGTATACTGAGCTGCATTTTAATTTAAATGAAGTGTTTTGAAAAAAACTATAATGAGAAGAGTAGGTACTGTTCCCACATTTTTTTAAATATTCCTATGAAATAACTATTTGAATAATAATAATAAAAATATTAAATGCTGCTGGACCGGTTCAGTCGAGAGTGTTCTTGGTGGATATAACCGTTACATACGATGAAAATGTATCGTCCCACCTCCATGGGCTACCGGCTACTTACACACCGCACGAAATGCGACAACACAGCTGTCACTTTACGCCGGTCTAGTGTGAGCAAGAGGTACTTCCCCAGTCGTGCCGGCCCAATTCGGCTATTGTGTGGCACTACTTACCTTAGGAAAATGCTTCATTCCCATGGGAAGACGGGTAAACTTCTAAACGGCTGAACCGATTGGGTTGAAGTTTTATATGGGTATTTCGATGGTTACCGGGATGATCAAAAAATACGAATGGATCCGTTGGGTATCGCTGCTGTCGGTATGTAAACTACTAAACTCCTTGACCGATTGGGTTGAAATTTTATATGAGTATTTCCATTGTTTCACAGACACGAATGTATTATCTATATATAAAAAATTTATGTTTGTCTGTTGGAATGTTGGAAATGTCCTTTCTGGAATCGCGTGCTATGCAGTTGAGAATATTTACTAAAGCTTCTGAGTCAGTTTTAGCTGCCCGTGAAGGTTTCTGAGTTGGTGCGACCAATTTTCCACAGATGGCGCCACTTTCATTACAGTGAATTTTATATATTGATAATACATGCTGAATTTCGACTCCACTGATTTGTCGCCCTGCCGCGCGCCATTTCGCGCACAGCGAACAATCTGTAGTTTTCATTAAAAAATCGTGTCCAAATAAAAAAACACAACACCTCAAATAGATTGTCAGTCGTCCACAAACAGTAATAAAGCAGCTCACAAAACGTTGCTCAAACTGAACTTTATAGCAGTTCATTATGTAAAACTTTACATTTAGAAAAATCGTCACGTAACCGTTGTCATCTTTCTATTTTTAGTCGCTCAATCGCACACTTAGTAATTTCGTCGCTCAGCTAGATTTTTTAATATCTGAAATGGATTAATCACAACTCTCTTTTTAAACTCGTTTTGAATTTTATTATTAACCAACATTTGTCGTTAGTTTAGTTTATTTTTCGCTTACTCATTTTCTTACCGCTCGAGTTATTAGTACAGTATCTAATCATCAGTCGCTAAGTTATTTTTTATTCGCTCGTTTTATTAGTCCTCAAAACTATACCACACATGATAAGGGACTATGCGCAGTTTTAGACATTATTAAAGATACCGGCGATTGTTTTGCGCCGTATATTATGATTCTCTAGCGAAATGACGTTGAGTGATTGTTTCTAAGGAAGGCGATAATTTTATCATTTGAGGATTTTTGTAGAGGTCGTATCTATGTCCGGCATTGCGATATGGATAATTCGAACTGATAATAGATACGGTGTGGTGTAGCGGCCTTGAATTGGCCGCCTTCAGAGACATTTCAACCGAGGATTTCCAGAAGGTACGAGTACCAATCCCCTAGTCATAAATCCACTCTCTGCGTCTCATAATAAGGTTGTCGTCGCAGGAAAATACTGTTCGAGCTGTTTGTTTGCAGTCACAGCTAAAATGCATTTCGCATGCGGTCGAGTCTCGCGGAGCTGCCGGCACCAAGAAGCTGCCCGACCCGCCATACATGAACGGCTATAAGCGGTCCGTTCCAACTGTTCGCCTCCTTTTAGTGAAATATTTTTGGTTTGTAATATGGTGTGCAGCTGCGTTCTACAACGTTTTCTTCCTTCGCTTGTTTAATAACAAGACAAAAAATAACTAGTATTTCTTTGGCTGAATCCATTTTGCAATTGAGAATATGAACAGTCCGTGTAGGACACGACTTGGTAGCGAGAATGGTTGGAATGCGGCTGATTCCCACGCTAAAGCTAAATGTGTAATGCGTAAACAAGAGGATGCAGAACGCATGAGAGAGGCAGGCAGACAGTCCTCGAGGGGTTCGAGACAGGCGCCGCAACGAGGCACTAGGAAAGGTCGACGACTTGGTGGAGTCCGTCGCCAATTCCTTGAGACCCGAGTAGTTTGGTGTGCTGCGTGTTCCAGCACATCGTAACGTAAAAAGGAAAGTACCACCTCATGAGTAGAGCCCTCTAGGAGCCGAGGATCTAGCACCCGCTGGCGGAGTCGCGGTACAGCCGCCACTCGCGTTCCCGTGGCTTCCCCTATCAAGCGGATGAGAAGTAACTGCGCTGGATTGTAGTGTATAAGCTGGAGTATACCGGGTGTTCCAGACCACCCGTCCAGGCTGATTATTTCGAAAAGTTTCAAAGAAAAATCAAAACAAAAAAATACGTGTCAAATATTTTTTGAAACTATCAAATCATACCAAAAACACCCCTCACCCCCAACCCCCTGTTAGGGGTAGGGGGTGCAACTTTAAAAATTCAAATGGAAACCCGTATTTTTTTTTTGCAGATTCGGATTTTTTATCGGAGATTATTTTTGTTTTTGTTTTGCTTTTGAACTAATTCTGTATTGTTTTTGTTTTTATACATGGTTCTAGTTTTGTTTTTGTTTTTATTTTTGTTTTTGACTTTGATTTTTGTCAAAATCAAAGAAAATCGTTTTTTGTCGATTGCAGCGCCATCTATGGCGAATCAAAAAAAATGTTCCAGACAAAATGTTTGTCTTTTTTCATGACGAATCCGAATCTGCAAAAAAAAAATACGGGTTTCCATTTGAATTTTTAAAATTGCACCCCCTACCCCTAACAGGGGGTTGGGGGTGAGGGTTGTTTTTGGTATGATTTGATAGAGTTTCAAAAGACACGTATTTTTTTGTTTTGATTTTTTTTTTTAACTTTCCGAAATAATCAGCCTGGACGGGTGGTCTGGAACACCCGGTATAGTATAATAAGGAGCTGTGTTTAAGCTTTCGAGTCCCACATACCCTCCAGGTTTCCCCATCCTGGAGGAATGTTAAGAGCATTCCCCAGTGACGTAATAAAAGATCAGACACGACTTTACAACAACCGCTCAAGAACTGCTTGAAACAGTCGGGTTGCAGACTTACAGTCAACTCCACGCGCAACACGAATGCTCTCTTGCGATTGAGCTCAACTTTTCTAAGCAGTTCGCGTTGGGAGGCGCTATAATATTAGTGCAAAAGTTTGTTTATACGTTTGTTGTTCAATCACGCATTATTAAGAGGCTTTCATATAAACCGTTGTATTATACACTATTACTATACTATATATATATACTATACTATTGCATAAATTAGGAGGGCTTAAATTTCTTAATAGCATAATGGGCGTACCTACCTATTTTTAATTTCAGTTCGTGGGGTGGCAAGCCGGCAGGATTGAGTGAGTTTAAAAATTCTTGTGGACTGTATCTTCGGTGTTACACACGGTGTCGATGGATTTCAAAATCACCGGGTACATTTTCAATAATCATTTTGTTAATTTCATTTCATATCGGCCGGCGGCCATCATTCATTTCAATACCAATTACAATTTTAAATTCGTAATATCTTTTGAATGGATTGTCTGATTGGAATAAAATAAAAAGTAGTTTATAGCTATTGAAACAATCTTGTTCAATAAATAGTTTATTTGGATAAGGATTAGTATTTGACGATAATATGATCAATAAACATAGGCTAATAATTTTAATTACTTTTATTCTATGGAAAAGTGGTTATAATGGCTAAAATATAAATGTTTGGTTTATACTATCGCGGACTTTTTTGTAGGCATTATTGAGCTCTACAACTTTTCTATAGAAGTCAACCATACATCTCTAACCATTTAGGCAGCGTTCGCGAGAATCGTTAATATATGGCAGTTTTTTCGTCACTTACTTCACAATTTTCACTACCACGAAAAATCCTATCTATTTTCCGGGATAAAATATAGCCTATACGGATTCGGAAGAATCCCTCTAAGTAATGGTAAAAGATATTTTGAAATCGGTCCAGTAGTTTTTGAGCCTATTCAATACAAACATACAAAAATACAAAAATACAAAGGTTTCCTCTTTATAATCTATTCTATCTATTATATATAAAAGAAAGTCGTGTTAGTTACACCACTTATAACTCAAGAACGGCAGAACAGATTTGGCTGAAAATTGGTAGGGAGGTAGCTTAGATCCAAGAGACGGACATAGGATACTTTTTTCCCGTTCGACAGCGTTCCCGTGTGACTTAAGATGAAACGTCAGTCACTACAAAACGTGGTATAACAAAAAAAAATCAGACTTGGAATAACAAAACGCAAATGACAGTAAATGTGCGTGGGCCAACTTCATTTGAGACACTACGAACTGTTAATGGTGTAATATTCCCAACATATCGAGCTGCACGTGAAGAATTAAACTTATTAGAAAACGATACCCATTGGGATACGACAATCGCTGAAGCCATTATCTCTGCATCTCCAATTCAGATACGCACATTATTCGCTATCATAATTTCGACATGTTTTCCATCAAACCCATGTAACCTGTGACACAAATACAAGGATAGTATGTCAGAAGATATTTTACATCAAAGTCGTGTCAGTTCCAGAAATCACGATATTGAGATGAATGAGGAGATACATAATCGTGCTTTACTCTTGATCGAAGATATGTGTTACCTCATGTGCGGTAATTTATTAATCAGGTTAGGAATGCCAGCGCCAAATCGTGAAATGAATGACGCATTTAATCGATAATTGGAACGGGAACGTGAATATGATCACCAGGAATTAGATTTAGTAGTTCAAAAGAATGTACCCCTGTTGAATTACCAACAAAAGGAAGTTTATGATAATTTAATGAAGGCAAGGGAACTGATGAAAATGGTGGTTTGTATTTCCTAGATGCCCCTGGTGGAACTGGCAAGACATTCCTTATGTCATTAGTTTTAATAACTGTTCGGGCGAGATCCAACATAGCGGTTGCAGTTGCTTCTTCTGGAATAGCAGCCACATTGTTGGAAGGATACCGTACGGCTCATTCAGCATTCAAATTATCGTTAAACCTTCAAACTATTGAAGAACCAACGTGTAATATTGCAAAACACTCAGCAATGGTCAAAGTTTTAGCGGCATCGAAAATCATCATCTGGGACGAATGCACAATGGCGCATAAACGTGCATTAGAAGCACTTAACCGAACATTAAAAGATTTACGCAATGACTCGAGATGTTTTGGAGGAGCAATGATTTTACTGTCTGGCGATTTCCGCCAAATACTGCCAGTAATTCCAAGATCTACGGCTGCCGATGAAATAAACGCTTGCCTCAAATCGTCAAATCTATGGCGCTATGTGAAGAAACTGCAGCTGACAACAAACATGAGAGTTACATTGCTTAATGATACATCTCCTGAAGATTTCTCGGAGCAATTGCTGACTATCGGTAATGGTCAAGTACCTGTAGATGCGATGCGATCGAGCGGATTAATATCATTTCCAAATAATTTCTGTAATTTTGTCTCATCAAAAGACGAACTTATCAACAATGTATTTCCAAATATTGTTTCTAACTACAAAAATAATGAATGGTTGAGTGTGCGAGCAATTTTAGCGGCTAAGAATAAAGATGTAGATGACCTGAACTACATAATTCAAAATAAGATCATTGGAACAATGCATTCATTCAAATCTATTGACTGCGTCACAAATGAAGATGAAGCCACCAACTATCCAATTGAATTTTTAAACTCTTTGGACGTGCCTGGCTTACCACCGCACAATTTACACCTAAAGGTTGGCTCCGTAGTAATCATGCTTCGAAACATAAACCAACCAAAACTGTGCAACGGTACGCGTTTGGTGGTTAGTAAATTGATGAACAATGTAATTTACGCTACGATAATGATAAGAAAATTCAAAGGTGAGGAAGTTCTCATTCCGAGGATCCCGATGATCCCAACCGATATGCCGTTTGAATTTAAAAGACTTCAATATCCGATACGTCTTGCATTTGCCATGACCATCAACAAATCACAAGGCCAATCCTTAAAAGTTTGTGGTTTAAATCTAGAACATTCATGTTTTTCCCATGGTCGTGTCCCATGGTCGATACGTGGCATGTTCACGGGTCGGAAGACCATCTGCGTTGTTTGTTTTTGCGTCTGATAATAAAACAAAAAATGTCGTGTATCACAAGGTACTTAAGTGAAGAGCAACCTATGTACTAAAATACAGAAATAATAATGAATGATTAATGTAGTTATTTAATTTTTTTTTGTATTTATTCCAATAAAAAAAAACACAATCTGCTTATTTATTGCCATTAAGGCGGAACAAAGTTCGCCGGGTCAGCTAGTATTAGTATAGATTACAAGTCCCTTTTTTGGACTCAACGTACTCCTGCTACTGATAGACGATTTTAAACAAATTTTGCACAAATATATCGTAA
Organism: Calycopis cecrops; assembly: GCA_001625245.1. NCBI lineage: Eukaryota > Metazoa > Arthropoda > Insecta > Lepidoptera > Lycaenidae > Calycopis > Calycopis cecrops. Next base: position 211,896 of record LUGF01052804.1, on the reverse strand, counting down.
CATGCAATGTAACTTAAAAGATAGGCTATATTTTATTTCGATAATTTTTTTTTTTTTTTTTTTGGTATAGGGGGGCAAACGAGCAGTTGTAGCCATTTTCATGACTACCGACGCCCATAGACATCTGCATAGAGACTATACAGATGCGCTGCCCCCCTTTCTCCTCCCACCTCCTTGGGCCACCGGCTTTTTTTCTCAATATTCCACTTTTATCTACAACAACTCGTGGCCCGGTCAAGTAGTAATGAAGTAGTTGTGTCTTTACTTACTTTGGACAAGCTTTCCCTGTCTCTCTCTCCCACGACACCGCGCAGTTGCTGTAGTGCGCCTCCCAGTCGGGTCTTGTCGGTAGAATGTAGTCACAGTTGCACCCCATCTCCTTGGTGCTATTTTTTTTTAATCCTGAAATGATAAATTGGTGCCGATATGAATATCTGGTGAATTTCATATTATACATTACAAGCAACTTTCCGCTGCTTTACAAGATGTACTAAATTACTCGGCTTCTTTAAGACGTGGTTTAATACTGTCATTTCTGCCTCGATAAATCGGCTATCTAACAGCCAAGAAATATTCAAATCGGACCACTAGTTCTCGAGTTTGGTTTAGTTTAGTTTTCACATCAGGAGAATCGGACTTGGATTCTTTGAGCAATAATGGATACCAGTGGGTCGGCAGCAAAACTTTCAAAGACTAGACTAGACTAGACAAACGTCTAGTGTAAGGGGGCAACCAGCAATTGGAGCCATGTTCATGACTACCGTTGCCCATAGACATCCACATACAAGTAATACAGATGTGTTGCCATCCTTCTTCTTCCTACCTCCAGGGTCACAGCTGATACTTGACCCCGGTATCGTGTAACTAAGAGGTACCTCGTCGGTCATGCCGGCCCAATTCGTCTACATGTATTTTTTTTTATGGCATAGACATAATATAGTATGTATGTGTGTATATGTGTGACATCCGAATAGAGGCTATACAGTTGCGCTGCCCTGCTTCCTCCTCCCACCTCCATGGGCCACCGGCTACTTACTCATCGCACGAAACGCGACAGTATAGCTGTCATTTTACGACGGCCTCGTGTAAGTAAGGGGTACCTCCCCGGTCGTGCCGGCCAATTGCAATATGGCACTACCTCTTACCAAAAGTTGTACTCTTACCAAGTGCATTGGCAAACCCTATTTGACCTATTTCGAGTGGTGTGTGTACACTTTTACATGTCGTATGCTCTTATTTTTTTATAGTACTGGGGCAAACGAGCAGTCGGTTCACCGAGATGAAGGAGACCTTCCCACGCCCACTGACATCTGCAGCACCGGGGGATTTGCAGTTGCGTTGCCGACCTTTAGGATAAAAGTAGGCTCTTTTCTTGAAGATACCTAAGTACTATCGGTCCGGAAATACCGAGGGCGGCAGCTGATTCTACAAAGTAGTGCGCGGGAGGAAGTAGTACTTAAAGCGCACAGTGGTGGGCTTTGGAATATCGAGATGGTGCCGGTGGAATTTTGAATTTTAACTCGAAGTTTGATAGCGAAATTCCGCTGCAGGTATTTGTCCGAACAATTCCTCCTAGGACTCCCCTTGGAAAAGACGGTAGAAGATGCACAGCGAACTGACATCTCTCCGTAGGGCAAGTGTATCAAGCTTGCTGGATAGAACTTGGTCGTCGACGACTCGAGTTGCGCGACGTCGGACTCGGTCAATTGGTATAAGCTGGCATTGAGGTGCGCCTGCCCAGAGATGACAGCAGTACTGGGCTTTATGTAGTTGCATTCGGTGGGCCGGCGTGAAGTTTGCCTTCACCCTATTCAGCACACCAAGCTTTTGCGAAGTTAATTTCGCTTTCGCCTCCAAATGACTGCGGAACTGAACATCACTCGATATGTCGATCGAGCCTTTAGGAGCATGTTCTCAAAACGTCGAAAGAGGTATTTTTAGCGGAAAACGCACAAACTTTAGTCTTATTAGGGTTGAATTGGACTAAATTAAGTCAGCCGCAATCCGAGGCTTTGTTTAACAAGTGTGTAGTGTATTTTTTTTTCTTTTTAATACCTAGTCAAGCCAGTTCTGTTACAAAGAAAATCAATATTTTTAATTGCAAATAACATTCATTACTTTTACACAGTGTTAATTTAATACACAAATATAAAAGAATTAAAAATATAATTAGCTTATTCGAAGTGGTCTCCATTGGCTGCAAAACAATCATTTAAACATTGAGGCTAGTTATCAATAGAAGTACGAACTCTTCCCATGGGGAAATACTTCACTGCCAATCGTATGGATTGTTTTAGGGACTTCAAATTATCATGGCGTTTAAAGCAAGCTGTACTCTCTAAAACTGACCATAAATAATAATCCAGCGGATTAAGATCGGGACTAGACGTTGGCCAGCTTTCAACTCTAATGAAGTCCGAGACGTTCGCTTCCAAACAAGACTGCGAGGACCGAGGAGAAGATTTATGACCCGATACGGAGTCTTGCTGGAAGGACCATACTTATTTACTGATTATGGTGTTATTAAGGGGCCAAATTACCTTCTCAAGAATGGTATTTAGATGCACATGTGGCGATGTTTTGATAGCTTTTTCACTGAAATATGGGTCAGTCACTACTTCTTAGCTAAAACCCAACCAAACCATCACTGAAATTGGATAATGCCCACATTGGACTCTGTCGGCTAATTGGAAAGCTTCCTTAGATATTGAGCATAAACACGGTATTTTTTTTTTGTTAAAATGTTGATTAATTGTAAAAAAATTCTCATCCATAAGCAAAAGATTTCTGTGCCTCCTCCTCCTCCGACCTCCCTTTGCGTACCCCTTCAGTAGTTGTTTCGATTTTACGACCCAATTCATCTTTAATTTATCAGTTAAGAAATGTCCAGTGCGTCTCTTATAGGCTGCAAGTCCTGAGTCATCTCTTAAAATACGCGACATGGTTCTAGGTGCTATCCTTGTTTCCCGAGATAAAATCTTTTGCTTTCGGACAGGATTTCTTCTAATTCTTTCCCTTGCAGCTTTGATCAACTTTTTCGTACGACACTATGTGGACGGTCAAATCTTTTTCTGCCACAAACAGAGTCTCATTGTACCTATTAATAGCCCGGTACACAAACATTTGACTAATACCAAGTGTATGGAGAGTTTTCAAAATTGCATTTGGCTCCCTACTTACTTTGTGTAATGCAATCACAGCGATTCTATTCTCTATTTCACCCCACTCCATTTTAATATAGCAAAATATTGTACAATATGAAACATGTATGAAACATAGATGCAGCACTTTCGCCGCCCTAGTGATCATTTTAGGAATCAAGAGCTAGCGAAACACTAAGTAAAAAACAATAACAATGACAAGTTGACATAATATGTCATATCATACATACAAACGAAAATTTGCTAGCATTCGGTTCACGTTTCAGCCACTAGTTAGCGTGGCAATCTAGAAGCTTATTCCTTATGTATTGGCGCCAAAATGAGAAAACACAAAGAATAATCGTATAAAAATTCCATTTTCCAATTCCAATTCCAAATTCAAATGTAATTTGTTTTTATTTTTAATTGTAACAGTATTTATGGCCAGACTAAGTAGAGTATTTTAATATTGAGTTATTTTCTCCTAGCTTAAGATTAACTACAAGGCAACACAGTCTGTGTTCCCATGATTACTTTTCTAGATTGCACTTATTAACCCTGCAATAGAGGAGAAGAATTTAGAATACGGCGTAATACTTTATATTAGAATATTTTGGGTTGCCACGAGATTTTTTATTCTTTTTTTAACTAACACGCCATATATTTAATACTTAGATCATTTAGTAAATGATCTAAGATTTAATACGACAATAAAATATTATAGTACCTAAATAAATATCTAATTAAATATTTTATAATAAAAATAACCATCTTTAAATGCGAAACTGCTGTTTCCCTATTCTGAAATATTTCAAATTTCAAAACATGAGAAGACATATTATAAAGAACTAAATATCAAATCATTTTCATCTTTGAGGTATTTTCTTAGAGAAAACCTAATGTAATGTTTAAGATGTCATTGTAAATAATAATCTATACATAAAGATAATAAATAGAAAGGTACAAATCAATAATAATAATTATTTAATAGGCCGTAGTAGTTACGTTAATTGTTTTTTTTAAACGGTGGCACAATTGAACACAGGTCACCCTAATTATGATAATTGCCGTTATTACCAAACCACAAAAAACATAACTGTCATAGGTAAAATACACCACATAAAACAAAAAAAATACGTACCTACTTACTTTTTTGACCACAAAATACTCTAGTATCACAGAACCACAGACACAGCTGCGCTGATCCAACAGTTAAATAATGTTTATGAGTTATCCTCTATCAGCGACGTATCTCTACTAAGATAGGCGAGCGACTGTCCACATAATCAATCGCCCATAAGAACTCCTTGTATTATTTCTCTAAATGTAGTATGTTTATTGAAACTAAAGTGTCACGGCAGGCGGTACAGTTCATATTTGCATGCACTTGTTTGAGGTCGTTTTGTTTGCCTCAGGCGTTGGGGAATGCGCTGACGCATATCTTAGAGGCAGGAGCTTGAGCCCTATGTGCTATGTACTGTGTAGGACCTGCAGCTGCATTCATTTGTTCGATTCCTGTCCCTAACCGCTACGGCCTTTCTTCGTACGCCATACGTGTACATCTGAGATCGCAGTGTCTGTAACGAGCTGAATATGTTTCTGAAGATGATCTGAACAACGAAGGCTATGTTGGGAATATTGGCTAGTTACATTCGTAATCAAGTCCTAAGGCGATCCTTAGACGATCATCTTTAGTGTTTGGTCGGAGTCATTTTCATGACTACCGACGCTTATAGACATCCGCTTAGAGGCTACACAGACGCGCTGCCCTCCTTTCTCCTCCCACCTCCATGGGCCACCGGCTATTTGCACACCGCACGAAACGCGACATCACAGATGTCACTTTACGCCGATCTCGTGTAAGCGAGGGGTACTTCCCCCCCGGTCGTGCCGGCCCAATTCGGCTGCATGCAAGATGCAGTGTGGCACTACCTCTTACTGTTGATTGACCTCAAATTTGCTCTAGATTAATTTGCACTGTCCTTATAGTCATATCAGTCAGGTACTTCGGTGTCGGCCATTGTTGTGGACGGCAGCGTAAGTGATTAGCTCCGTGTTTTTAATTCGGAAAAATAGGTTTTTCGGGGAATTCTCCAGAAATCTATTAATACTTTTCA
>LUGF01052804.1:173157-196005 GCA_001625245.1 Calycopis cecrops | reverse complement strand
TGCGTTCTCTATTTATTTACAAACTTCTTTTTTTGACGTGAGTAACGTCTTTAGGATTACCATAGGGAAGCAATCCAAAAAAACGAATGGTAAGTTTCGTGTTGTAGGTATATATCGATCGTCCCCACTCAAAATTCAATTATATCACTGGATACCTAAAAATCAAAGAATTCATTACGATACCATTTGATTGACGACGACGCCATTTTGATGCGTATCGAGATTTCCACTTAGTATATTATATAATATACAGTATAACTTTCAATTTGGCGAAGCTACGACGTTCAATTTTTAATCATCAGCTCTATATGTATATGTGTGTTATTATTATATATTATCGATAGATTTCTGATATTCGATTTATATTTAAAAAAGTATATGATCGAGTCAAGCAGTGCCCGCAACGGACAATAATGAATGCGGCCGACAGAATCATCGAAGGTGCTAGCACATTTTTGATTTTATATTTTACCCTTTATGAGACGTTATTCGCGTACAACAAACGGCCGTGTCCATAACACAACCACATCCCAAACAAAATAACTTTAAAATAGTCCTATGGCTACATACACTAAATATGTGATTTCATTTATCGCCTCTCGCTTTTATCAACCTAGTATATTTTTATTTTTTTGGTTATTTACCTTCAAATAAGTTTAATTTATTTCGTTTTTGTCTTTTTGACATGCTTTTAATTAATGGATTATTTTTATGCTCATGATGCAGACGGACGTTCAGAAACTTTTGTATAATAGCTCGAGTTAGTTGCAGTCTATGATTAAGTACAGGACTTTGATTCAATGAATGCTCAAACAAATTATTGAATACATTCGACCTCAAAAAGAGTTTTAAAATAGTGTATTCTAATCTCTTAAAGTCTTGAGAATTACTAAAATAAAGGCCATTTTCTGTGATGAATTTCTTCAAAATATGTTCTGATTTTAAGCAAACTAAAACACGTCATATGACGCATAACATAAACCACCCATATCTTTGAGAGTGATGAGCTTATGGAACCATAACTTTTCATTCGTGCATAAAGAAGAACGATACTCCTCACATTTTAAACATCCACACAGTTTTCTAGCTACCCAGCCTGAAATATATCCTATTATTTGTTCCACATTACACGAGCGATGATCATTATTAAGCAAATCTGTCATAATGGACACATTTGCTTCCGATTTTTTATCACTTTCCATGTTAATAATGTCATCCATCATTAAATTTTCATCTAGAACTCGACCGTCGCACGTGCTATTTATGTTTTTGACTGCTGATGAGCAACTTAAGATAGGAAAATATTCTACTGGAATACAGTTACCAGTAAAGGAAGATCTAAATTCCAAATGATTAAACATTTTTTTATAAATTCCTTTAAATTAGATTGTGTTTGGGTTATTATTATACCCTCCGCGTCGACGTATATCCCCGAACATTATTTCAATATGGTCTTGACTAAACCTGTATGTTGAAATATATCTCAATCTTTTCTCATCTTGAACAAGAGACGTGTATAAATATGGCTTTCGATACAAATCAAAATTCCTAAAAACCCGGTTTTTGATTTGCATTGACTCTCCTCCTCCCATGACATCCCTCCTCACCTTCACTAAAAATAATATTATGATGATCCTGACTTTCAACAAAAAGATCAATCAAGCGGATAACAAAATCACTGTATTGTGTCTACAATGTCGCTTCTAGTTGATTAATCTATGACGCGTGGTTGTTGTCAATATAATCAAAGATTAATCATTTTTTTATTTGTAAATCAGAAATAAAACAATTAAAATGTATTTATTATACAATATTTACGTGTGGTATGATATTCTTTCACACTTATTTGACTTGGAACTAAAATAGTTTTTAGACTTTCTCAATACGCAATGTGGCATTTTCGAACCACTGCACTGTACTGACACGTTTAGTCTCTTTTGTTGCTATTTGCATCGTAGACAGAGGAAACTACCGTCTACGATTTGCATACTATTCTACATGAAATGATGTAAATTCACATGATTTGTCTTCTGCAGTTTGCGCACGCTAGTGCCATGTCTACTTCTTTTTATATATAAGATCATTGTGTAGGTTACATGTGTAAGTCGGTTACCATAGTAGTTTGTTAATAACAATTTACCTACTTTAATTCTGTTTAGATAAATTTAAACCAACAATTCTCTTTATTTTTCTGCAGATATTCTTCCAGATCCGCAGGGCCGGCTCACGCAAATGATATACTATATTATGTTTGCTGTGAAAATTATTAGCCAGTAGTAAACTTCGCTGCTATGAAGAAGAAAATGTAATTTTAAAAAGAACTGTTCGAACTGTCACTTCTAAAAATTATTATATTATATTTTTTGTGCACGTTACACATGTTTTTGTAAAGTTATTAACATTTATTAATTTAAAAATATTTAAAAAAATTGTAAAATTCTAAAATCATGCCAGGGTAAGTCTTATTACTCTATTACTCTATCTACACAATCATAAGAATAGAATAGCTTTATTTGGGCAAAACTTCGGTTTAAAATATAAAGCCTTGGTAGCTCAGAATCAACCAAAAATTTTGAATACAACAACAACACATATGCCTGATGGTGTAGAGGAGAGCGTCATCACGATCCCTACCCTCGCCCTGCCTCCTCCACATTCGCACACGCTGGACGCGAAGAGTCGAGCATTTTGCACGCTTCACACCAAATGTTAAGCAGCTAGAATTGAATCAACCTAACTAGTATGGGGTCGCTCTAATAGCCGGAGCGACCCATTTCGTGATGAAGACCGGTCCTTCAAAGGAAACCGGCCAGCGGGGGTATCCTCTTGCTGATGCAGGATACTGGCCGAGGGCTTTCGCAGGTTTTTTAGTCGGTAGTGACACGCTTCTTGTGCCAAGTCCGACACGTCCTTCCAGCTCACCCAAGGCTGATTGGAAGGTGCATAAATGCATTGCATATGCATAAATGCATCATAAAAGTGTAATGAATATTTGCATGCATAGCAGAATATGTTGGAAACTCATACTATGTAAAACACCTATTTTTATGTTTATGTACCCATATTCGAGCAAATAAAAATTTCTTTCTTTCATTTTATCTGCGTCACAAAAAAAACAAAAAAAATGAGTTAACTAGTATGTGCATTAATATTGGCTCTAACGACCAGGTGCTGTCCGTATCCATACGTGCGTGCAGCGGGCATCAAGTGCGGCCCGCGGGACGGCTGGCCGGTCGACTGTTACAACAACGGCCAGTGTTGTTCCTGCTGGAACAACTGCTGTAGATACTGGTGATGCACCCACGCCGAGGATCCCACCGCCTTGAGAATCCAACCGCCTTGAGTTTATGTGCAATTGGTAGTGGACGTATTGGCTCGAAAAATAGTACTGTAATTGTTTGTATTTAAAAAAATAAATATATATGTAGCGAAAGTATTATTTTCTGTTTTCTCTACTTTTTCCTGGAACTTTTCAGATGATATGCTGAGATATTTCATTATATTCTAGTTAATTGTATTTTCCTTGATAAAAACTATATGGAATAAAATATTTTAATCTAAACTTTATATTATACTAGCTGCGCCCTGCGGTTTCACCCGCGTAACTTTCGATCCCGTGGGAATATCGGGATGAAAAATAGATGTTGGCCGATTCTCAGACCTACTCAATATGCTCACAAAATTTCATGAGAATCGGTGAAGCCGTTTCGGAGGAGTATGGCAACGAAAACTGACACGAGAATTTTATATATTAGATGTTTATACGTAAATACAAGGACGTTAAAAAAAGGCGGACGGAATGTTGCCTAGAAACTAATAAAGTATTAAAATTGTGACAGTGTATTTATGTTTGCGCGAGTAAAACGTTACAAGACACAGTTGTAGACTTTGGGACATCAAAGTGGTGGCGGTGGAACTTAGAGTTCTGCCGTGATGTCCTAAAGTGGAACTCCGCTGCAGGTATTAACTCGAACAACTCCTCGGAACGCTCCTCATTTTAGATACGGTAGAAGATGCAGAGCGAGCTAACATCTCACCGTAACGCCAGAGAATCAAGTCGTTCGGATATACACTGGTCGTCAACGATTCGAGTCGCTCTACGTTGAATGCGGTCAAATGGAGCGAGTTGATATTGAGAGGCTCCGGCCCAAAGGTGAGAACAATACTCCATGTGCGATCGGACCTGCGCTTTGTACAGTACAGCACATGCGCTGGCTTGAAGTAATGCTTCGCCCTGCCGAGAACACCAAGCTATTTGGAGGCCAATTTAGCCTTCGCTTCCAAATGACCGCGGAACTGAACCTTACTCGATATGTCGACACCAAGTATTTCGATGTCAGCTGCGGCCATAAGAGGAATATTCTTAAAACGAGGGTATACGAGGAATGGGGTTTTTACAAGGCACTTCTTCTATACTATGAAAATGCATTGCAGTCTTACAGCTTTTTTGTGACGTTACTACTTGCATTGCGTGTTCAGAATGGAGTTGACATAATGTATGGCAATACTTAACAGGCAATGTATCATCTTTAAAACGTTTGATCTATTTGCAATGTAAGATGACATTTTTGGTCTAATATTTTTAGTTTTTAATTGAAAATACATTAAATGTAATTTTTCTTAGTACTTGCGGATGGTATATGACGCCGCAATTCTTGTAGTTCTTTAATCTACTTCTATTTTTGCACACAACCACTAAACAGCTAGACATTTTGGAAAAATATGGAGATGCCACATCCACGCCTGTCAATTATAGACAGAGAACCGTTGAGAACGAATTTGAACGATGCTGCCCTTTTGGCAATAACTTACCACGCCGGCCATGCCGTTATAGCGTAGACAGAGGAACAACAAAATATCAAATTTTTAATAGCTATAATCTGAAATTCCTTTACTTACCTAGACGTAGACTCATTGGAATAATTGAAATGTGAAATATCCTTTTGTTTTAGTATTATTCATACAAATTGTACAGTACACAACCATTATATAAATTACTAGCAGCCCATCCCGGCTTCGCACGGGCATAATATTATAATAAAAGAAAATACAACAAAAGCACAGCACATGCCATTAGCTTCATCGGCCCATTTTTTGGCGGAACACTTAGGGCAGATCTTTGTCATGTCGCCGATTTGGACAGAAGACTGTTGAGCATAATTAATCTGTGGATCGTATCTAAAAGCCGATTTATTACTATGAGCTAATACTTGATTGCGAGCTCTAGTTCTGGACGTCTGTTGCCGGTCTCTCTGATCTTGAAGGCGTTGGGAACGCTCAGAGCTTGATTCCCTATGGCGAGCTTGTATATTTCTTGCATTTTGCTCTTCAAGCCGCTAAAAATGCTCAGTACTTGACTCTCGCGCGTGAACTTGAGAAGTTCTTAAATTTTGTTCAGTAAGCCGCTGCGAACGCTCAAGACTGGACTCTCGCGCGCGTATTTGAGTGGTTCTCATATTTTGTTCAGCGAGACGCTGTGAACGCTCGATACTCGACTCTCTGGCACGCGATTGCTATGCATATTCTCTCAGACTTGATAGATGATTTTTAGTTTCTCATGAAGATTCTTCATTTCGACGTATTTTTGATGCCCTAGCCTGGGAACTATTTTTAGAAAGTTAAGATCTTGATCTTTTGGGCTTTTTAAAATGACCAAATAATAAGTTTACTCTAAACCATTAGCTTAACGTTTATTAGCTACCTAGAACTATTACCTATTTTAAAAAATTTAAATTTAAAAACAAAACTATATTTTAAATCACCTATTTACTTACTAACTAAATGTACAACATAAACAAATAAGTCGAGCCTGAAAATATACTTTCTGTATGGGTTTAGTAATTTAAAAAACAAATTATCATCAGAACATTATCAAGCGACAATTTTTAAGCGAGCACGACCACTACGTTGTAGGTAGCTGACCGCGCGGATGAGCTGCAAGGCAAGTTAATTTCTTGATGTTGACTCTCCTCCAATACCTCTTCAACGCATAGCTAGCCGAGCGGAGATTTTTCTATTATTTAAACTGGTGATATCTTTTGAAAGGAATATCCGAATCGAATCATTTAAAATGTGATATGAAGGTATTGAAGTAGTCTTAAATAATGATTTATTTATTTTGATAAGGATGGAAGGAAGCGGTGGTATATATTTTTTTATTTTAAATAAAAGGACGTTTATTGTAACGTAACTATAAAAGATAGAGACTAGACTAGATCTAGACTAGATCTATACATTTTATATCGTTACGTTACGCACCGTTATTCAATCAATTTTAAATGTTTCGGTACCATTTTCAAATATCTCCCTACATAATATAAACCATGAACCTGTCATAACGAACGCAAAAATATTAACCAATTTGGTACAGCCGTTCGATTTTATGAGCTTAGCATTTTATTTAGTATTCCCCTGCTGATATTTACACTTTATTTTACTTAAATTATTTAAAAAAATCGGTTGTCTATAAAGTCGGTTTACTAAAGATAGTAGAACGTGACAAGGTCTTAAGAAAATACTGATGGAATGGTAGCATTTTTCAAAAGAAAATTTTAATTTCATTTGTTTATTAGATTTGTATGTATATAGAGAAGGAGGTAATTGGAAATCACAATAAAATTGATCAAGTTAGATTTATTTATACGCATAAATACAATCATGTAATTTTTTTTTACAATTTAATAATTTTTACGAGTATAAATGTGCGTTGAGCAATTGTTTTACAACTTTTAAACATGTGTATTATTTAGTTTCTTACAATCTGTGTTATTCTGTTGAGAATAGGACGATGATAGGAAAAGTAGGTAGGTAGGTAGATATTTTTTTACCATCCAGGTTACCATCGAAATACCCATAAAAAATTTCAACCCAATCGGTCAAGCCATTTAGAAGTTGACATTCCGACAACAGCGCCACCTACCGGATCCAAATATATTTTTTTACCATCCAGGTAACCATCGAAATACCCATATAAAATTTCAACCCAATCGGTCAAGCCTCATCTGTTCACCACTATGTATTAATTATTATATTAAAATGTAGGTAAGTTTATTACGAGTTAAATACTATAAGCACAGATTAATAAACTTAACAGATACCTCACTCCCATACAAAAGTGTCAATACCTACCGCTATAATTACCTACAAAATCTCGCTCATGTTCGCAGCGAAGAAACATGCACCTTATTTACGCTGGCATAGAGATGCAGATTGTATGGCTTAGGTGAAAACACGTCATAGAACAAATGCGCAAGGGTTGGTAGTAACATGATTTTAGTAATATTTAACAAATATTGTGAAATATTAATAATTTTCATTCGTGAATTAGTTTAATAGATGTCTACACATTATTCAGTATGAAACTAAAGATGTTTTTAGATGGAATAATCCATAGCACAAATAAAAACGGATAAATAATAGATAATAAAAAAGTTTGAATTTTAATGTACTTTTTTTGGCTCCGGATGATCGTTTGTTCCCTATAGGTAGTATAAAAAAAGCAACGGGTAGGTACTAGAAAAAATAAGTATCTAAGTACGTAGTAGGTACCTACATAATATTTATATATTATACAATACATGTATGTTTTAGGTTTTCGTACCTAAAAAGTAAAAATGGGACCCTATTGCTAAGCCTCTGCTGTATGTCTGTCACTAGATTGTATCTTATAAACCGTGATAGTTAGAACGCTGAAATTTTCACAGAATAAATAATAATTAAATAAAATTAAGTAAATATCAAACATGGGCTCCCGTACAACAAAAGAAATGTTTAAGCATTCTTTACTCGATATTAATAAACAGGTAGAAACTTGAATATGTATTTGAAAAAGTAAGTATTTGGAAATATATTACGTATAATAATAAATAGGTATCTAACACGTCAAAAACACAAAATATTATAATCCGTGCATCTAAACGCGGTACGATTTTCACTGTTTTTTTTTTACTTTTATACCCATGCATTTCACAATTGTTACTTGGTTTCGGCATTTTTTACTAAACGCGAAAATCGTACAGTGCACAATATGTGAACGCGCGAGCGTGCGACGGCCCTGTGTCGCCGATATCTTCGAAGATAGCCCGAGCCGTAGGTATAAAACGCGTGACCTCGAGCGAGTGACGGACGCCTGGTATAAGGACCCGGTGATATGGTCAAGGATATTGGTTTTGAAGTTTTAAAAATGTTTTTTGAATATTTTAAAAATTTAAAAATATAATATCTCGCTTAAACCAATTTTCGTTGAAAGTTTCCTTTGAGATCTACAACACATATTATATTTTTTACATTTCTCACTCTCTTATTTTAAAAGTTAAAGGGGAAGGGACACTCATTTTTCCACTTTGGAAGCGTCTATCTTTCAAGCAATAGATTTTGACGAAAAATGATTTTAGTAACCTTAATATCATTTTTAAAGATCTATTCATAGACACCCTACCACCACTCTACTACCCACACACCCACCCAAATAGCAATAACATTTACATCACAGAATCTTATCATTCATTACGTCATTATTAACTTGTTCCTTGTACCATAAATGTGTAAGCTCGCTCATTAAATGTTATAATAATTATACAGGGTGACTGGTGAGATATTTTCAACACTTATATTGAACATTTTAGTTAGTTCGCTGGACAGTAGTTTCGCTGGATTTAGTAATAAATGACAAACAATATATTCACATATACTTGTTTTTTTTTAAGCCTTTGTTTATATATTTTTTCTTAAAAGGAACTGTTGGAGATTGATCATGAACTGTGACTCCCCTTTAGAGATCCACGAAGGACTGGAGCTCGGTCCCATTCAAGGACATATCCCCTAGAATGGACACTGCATTCTCCGTCTATAACCTAATTTGTTGGATACAGAAGCCCTATGGATGTAGGTACTTGTCTACAGGATGGGGAAAAATGGTAGCGTGCTCATCAAAACACGTGCCGCGCCGATCAGTGGGACTTCCTTCAGGACCACACTATCACTTTGTAAGTAATTTTCTCCCGAATTAGGTTGAATAGCGGTCAGTTATACTGTTAGGAGTCTATTAGTTAATTCGCATGTGCGCGCGACGATCTTATCTTGTTTTTCACTGGTTGTCACACGTCAATGCGGCAGTCAGGGCTTATGGCTTATGTTTCATTTCATTTCATTAATAATAATTAATTAGACTGACTTATATTTTTACGAAACGTTGTTCGCTTGGTTTTTCAGTGAACAATTCAAAGTTATTGGCCATAAATAAAACTCGCTGCCATCGAGACCAAATGATAAAATGTTATAAAACAAAAGATTGTTTAAGGCTGTCACTTTCATAAGTAAAGATATTCGACAGAGATGTCTTTGTGAAATTTTTTACAGTTTCTTAATTATTTAGGATTTAGATTTATTTAATGTATTTTTTTATTAATTTACTGTGTAATTTGTATATAATAAATTAGTAAATTATGCCTGAGTAAGTATATTCATGTATGGACAGAATACTCTGTACCTCTTGTACATTAGTTTCGTTGTACGTTACTAAAATAGTCACGAATGTTTGGTGGCAATACGTATTTAAAGAAGCAACACTATATTTTCCATTATGCTTGGCAACTAGCTTACTTGAGCACTTATGTACCTACATAAGTATCCTTATCAATCGCGTCCCGATTTATAATAATACCCCACTTACACACAGTGGCTCAAGGAATGGATGCGAGCGGCAGGAGTCAGGCCGTCCCGAGGTTCATTAAAAGAGGCATTGGACTGATATGGGCTGTCGATGGTAACAATGACGGTGTTAGTCTCCAATTGTAACGAATGCGGCAAGGGCAACGCGTCTGCATAGCAATTATGCATAGGCATGTCTATCGGCGTCAGTAATCGTCACAAGGCCCTT
Organism: Calycopis cecrops; assembly: GCA_001625245.1. Classification (NCBI taxonomy): domain Eukaryota; kingdom Metazoa; phylum Arthropoda; class Insecta; order Lepidoptera; family Lycaenidae; genus Calycopis; species Calycopis cecrops. Next base: position 186,128 of record LUGF01052804.1, on the reverse strand, counting down.
CGTTTGCCCCCTTTTAATATGGAAAATCATACAGGACAAACAAAAAGTTAGAACCTTATGATCAATACAAATGCAAATAAACAACACTAGGAAAATCACCTGCCTTCAACCAGCGCGTTGCCCTCCTCACCCCAACTTGCCTCCAAACTTAATTGATAAAATAAATGTTAAATAACCGACTCACTAGCCGCAGGTAGCGCGGCTTCACGCCGGAGGTAAGAATTAGCGAGAGCTTCCAGGTCGTGCCGGCGCGACTCGCCTGCAGTTTAAGCACTACCCTCAGTAATGTCTCGCACTGTACTACAGGTTAATTCCCGGTCCCGCCGCCGCGACGAAGCCTCTGAAGCCAGTATGTACATTGTTATTTTTATTGACGTAAGCAAATAGCCATCACCACCACGCCACCTCTCGGTATGCGGAGCGAGTCGGGAGATGCGCAGGGTTTGCTCTCCCGCTCTGTTATCGGACACGCAATTTCTTGACTGCCTACAAATTATAACTTATTCTCAGGACGGACCAAAATGTTTCTAAATTTCTTATAACAACGAAGTCAAGAAATTGGTGGTGTAACATCTCCATTCCTCGGATAAAAGGCGTCCTGTGCCTGATTTCCTCCCAGTCGCGTCGGACTGCCGAACAATCAGAATTGGAGGATGAGGGAGTAGAGAGTGCAATTGCGCATGCCCAAACATTTCTACACTATATTACCTGCGAAGATGGCTCGTCCCTACTACTGCCCTAGCCTAAATTAGGCTAGGCCGACAATAGACTTCTTTAATCAATCACTCATTTTGTCACAGTAACTGTTGTTGCTTTCATCCGTCCCATCATTACCGGCGTCGTCATCCTTGCAGCTAATCCGTGATCTGTCCTTGTCGCGTGGCGCAAATGTCCTCAGTTGGCCAAAATTATGCTCCGTTGCGATCAGGTCCTGATGATGAAATAGTTCTGCTTGCGTCCGGAATATACGTTAGAGAGCAACTCTTCTTCACACATATAAATAACTTTCCGACAGGACATGGTCTACTGTGGCGATTTCATTCTGTGACGTCTAAAGCAACAGTGTCCAGTTAAACTTTGTAAAATCACATATTAGGCTCCCATTTATTTATAAGTTAGTTGCGCTGAAACTTAAGGGGATAGCAGTGGAGCTCCCTGCCATCTGCAGACGTGGTATGGCGTGACTGCCAGGGCTGGATGTACGCATAGGCCCGTGAGGCCCGGGCCTAGGGCGTCACTATTGGGGGGGCGGCAAAATTTTCAGAATGACAAAATTTAAGAGTTAATAAACTATTTCAAAGTAGGTCTGTAATATATACGTTCGTCTAGGATGCCATTTTGTACATATTGTATATATACTTACAAAATACTCCACTACATCGTCGGCAGAAAATACAAATAAAGAATAATTTTAAAAAATCAAGTGTGTGTGTGTGTTTATAATTATAAGTAAGTTATTGAAATTTACTAAAATCAAAAATGGCCGAGTTATTCAAGAAAACCCGTTTTTATGGAAAAAGAAACCATTTTTCAAATATACGCTGGAGCCTGATCCGGTCTATTTTTTTGAATTTCCGAAGGACATACGAAAAAAAATTGAAGAAATAATTATTCAAGGGTAGGGTCGATTTTTTGAATTTAATGACTGGACTACCAGTAATAGTAGTACGTAAGTACTCCCAGCTTATATCATAATGTAATTTGAGGAAAAAATGTTTGGCTTTTTATACTGAATACTTACGTATATCTGAAGGGCAATTTTAGAAATTATTTTCATTTTTTTGAGTGCTTGCAAGCAGTCTCACCATGGCTAGCAAAAAAATTATATAGGTATTTTGTTCACTTATGAATTTTTTAAAAGTGCTAATTGAGGCCTTTAATTTGACATCAAATATGACACAATTGATTTTTTTAGTTTCTTTTCACCTAGTGGGCGCCACATTCAATATAATATGACGTCGCTAATATGTAGCTTATAACCAACGCTTCCAACGATACCTTATTTCATATATTTTGCACCTTGTTTAAGATAAGTAGTTTAGAAGGTACAGGAGAACAGATGATACATACATAATCATCATCATCATCATCATCATCAGCCTATTGAAGTCCACTGTTGGACATAGGCCTCTCCTTTAGCACGTCACTATATAATATATAGTCAAAAATCACAACCCTCCTTTTGCTTAACTGTAGTCGGGTAAAAAGGGCGCCGTGTCAGACCGGGCCTAGGGAGACAGTAAGCCTAAATCCGACCGACACCTATTAACATTCGCATATGCAACGAGCGAGGCCAAGGTGACCCATTCGGCCGCAATCTACTTCTTGTTTTAGCTTAATACTAGCAACGAACAAAGAAAAGTAATGAAAGAAATAAAATGATTGTTATTAAGTAAAGAAAACTACTAGCACCCGGCTCCGGCTTGCTTGACAGGGGAGGTACCTACTCCGATCGTGCGGCAACTTCTTAGTTCTTAATAGGTAAGCTAACCAAGAAAACAAATTTCCAGTGTTACAAGCAGCCAAAAATCCCCGACTCTTACGCACCGCGCCGCTGCTACATGAGACCTACGGCGCCCGTCGAGGGCTCCACCACATACAAGATGTCCTACCTGCCGGTCGATGGGGATTTGAGAGGGCAACAGACCAAGCCGGTCCCCAATCTGGTACCCAGCGTCGAGCCAATGGAATCCTCTACAGTTCAGAAGGTGAAGAACAAAATAGAATACAATATAATGCAATAGATTAGAGTAGACTAAAGTAGAACAGAGCAGAAAACAAAACATTTAATGCTCTACAAAACATCAATACATTGATCAGACATATATGTTATGCAATAATACTTTTTTTTGGTAACACAGGTATACCTTTACGTATGCTAACCAGGAGCTCGGGTAGCTCAACCAGGTACAGTGTCGGGTTTGGCTATTGGGCCTACCGACTAAACCCCCTACAAACAACAGGATCAGCGACAGGCTGGCCTCGGTGAAAAGGCTAGACTCCTCGTATTTAGGGACTGTCCGGCTGCCTTTGAACAGTTCGTACTCCACGTTAGAACCGTGCAGTGGGGTCAGGTTCCCATCCTGACCCCTGGTCCCAATGCTCTAACGAAGCACACCACGCCTGTCGTCCTAATCCACACCGCCATCTGCTGATTCGCAGGGACGGGTGGAGGACATCCGACATTGGCTGGCTGGCTCCGCACGTTTGCCCCCTTTCACTATAAAAAAAACAATTTCGACGACCGGCAATAGTATCATCATATTACATTTTATTATATTATACGTATAAGCTGTGCACTAAGCAAAACGTATCGGTTTCTTGTGAACTCGTCCGCTTCGGTAGGTTTTAGCTTTTAAAACTCCTCGATGCATTATCACACTAATGTTATACATGTGAAATTTTCTTTGTTTGGATGTTTGTCCGTCATATGAAGCTCAGAAGGCATCTTCACTTCGCCACACTGATATTTACTGTAGTCAAGTTTGAATGTCCATCATATCTCTTCAGCAAGTTGCAATGGGCAAAACATACAACAGCTGTACCTCCTTCTTACTGCTCACACGGTTACACCACACTGCAGCATTCCGGGGTAGTTTCAGACACGCTGCTACCAAATGCTGGAATGACCTACCGCCGCCCATGTGTGCCCTCAAATTCATTAACAATTTTAGAGTAAAATATTAAAACTACTTATTCGAACAGCAAACAAATAATAAATAAATAACAATAAATAAATAGCGGCAATAATAACAAATACAAACCTATCTCTTGTTTTTGTTCTTCTTCTTTTATCTTCATACACCTAAATCATTCCTTATATTCAAATATCTATCATCCTGTTGTCATTTATCTCACACATGCGGAAGTGAGGTACGCGTCGAGATGTGAGCCATAAGGGCTATGATTCACCACCGCAGTATGTACGTACTTCAGACTTCTGCTTGTTTGTCATTGTGAATGACTGCGGAAGCAATAGTGGATAATATATTTATGTATATTTATGTAGTGTTTCTTGGAACTTTTCATGGACCACATAATATCAGGGTTGTGGTATTCCCAGCTGAGTACCACAACCATTAACTGAGTGGTAACCATTTTATTGATTAGTTACACTGTTGTGCATTCATGCTGTACTTTTATTTTGCCAGTTTAATATTTTTGTTTTGTTTAATTTTTTATTTTTGGAGTAAAACTTGTGTACGCGCGCTTGACTTGGGATGTGAGCCGGCGAGAGCGGTACAATCACACATTGGGCGAGGTCGATGGAAGTTGTCATTCAAATTCAAAATTCTAATTCGATTTGAGTAAAACTTATGGTATTTAAAAAATAAATATCATACGACATGTTAGTTCTTCTTCTTAAAAATGTGTCCCCACAGCCATTAACAGCACAATTTATATAATTGAACTTTTTTTCGATCAGAAACTATACCATTGATTAAAATCGTGTGAAATCGTCGAATCAGGTCACTGACCTGCCGAGAGGAACAGAAGCCTAACGCTTCACCACTCTTACGTCTCTTGACTGGTTGACTTTTATTTTTTTAGTTGTCGTATCTACCGAATGCTACCTGCATTACGAATCCCTTCCGACCGTGTCACCACGACATGTGGGGCAAGGGGCCCATGCAGGCCGTCACGACGCAGCGCCACGACTACGTGCCGAAGCCCTGCGAGCTACGGGAGAGCTTCAAGCCACCGCCGAAGTTTCACTGCGTGGAAGAACCGTTTGAAAGTAAACATTATTTTACAGAAATCTTTAGTGCACATTTTTTTTGTGCCATACCAATGCCTAAAAATATATCTGTTTTGACCATGTGTTGCCCCCGCACCATTTTGAATAGGCCAACGATACCGAATCGAGAGATCCCCGACCGTTCCGGACCAAATTGTCTGCATTGGAGAACGGTAGAGCTCATACTGTTTATAAGACAGCCTCTGTCGTATGTTGGCGTCGATGAGCCCTTATATGGCTGGAGTTTCCTTATTGGATCCTTATTAGTTTTAGGTCGAAGTGAGCAGGGAAATATACCATCAATGGTAATTAATTTAAGTGTATGGGGGCAAATAATCACTCGGGTTCTTTTAGTTTATTCCAACCATAAAATATGGATTCGTGTGTGCTTGTAACTATAGCACAGAAGCCTAGACTAACATACGTGTGCGATGATCCGGGTACTGGAAACTGGAAATAATACTTGTACCAAAATAAATAGAGACCACTGAAAGCTAAGCTAGTGTAAAATATAGAGGATATAAGTGCTCAACACCGACAAGCTCTCAGATATGCAGCTAGCATATTTTACGACATTTGTTCTACGACTTTTATAAATAAATAAATAAATAAATAAATAAACGTTTATTTTGCTAATTTACGCACATAACAATAACTTATAATATAACTTTTGACATAACTCAATAAATTTTTTAAATGTTTTTTTTAATTATTAATATACTGTGGTGACATTTATAATCCCGTGCGGCCCGCGCATGTGGACAGCTAGTAGTCGCTCCACACCTCGCGCTCCCCGGCAGCACGCTTCACGGGTTCGTTGACCTTATCTTACGTATCTATACTACGCACTTCTAACGCTGGGCCAAAAAATTGACTTACCTAATTCGTATTTATTATTGTAAAAGAAAAATAAAATGCTAATTATGAAAAGTCGTAGAATAAATGTTGTAAACGATGCTAACTGTCTATATCTGCGAGCTTTTTTATACACATTGTAAGAAGGTAAACGAGCAATCAGAGCCGCTTTCATGATTGCCGACGCCCATAGACATAAATGATATACAGATGCGTTGCCCTTCCTCCTCCTTCTATGGGCCACCGGCTACTTACACACCACACAAAACGCAACAGCACAGCTGTCACTTTACGCCGGTAAAGCAGTCGAAACCATTTTAGTTATAAGCAGTCGAAGCCATTTTTATAACTACTGTGCCCGTAGACATCCGCTGCTCTCCTTCCTTCTCCCACCTCCATGGACCTCGCTGATGTTTTACAAACACCCTGTACAGACCGCACCATCAACAAGCTGTCGTACATACCGCCCGAGTGCGTGCAGCCGGCGCGGTCGTTTGCCCCTGTCAGATGCTACGAGAAGCCCGCGGCTCGCATGGAGGACGGCACCACGCAGAGGCTCAGCTATTTGCCGAACCAAGTGAGTATCGCACTTGCCGTCCGCTGGCCTGTGCCTAGAGATGTACCTAGCTGACCTACGAGTATGTCCAGACTAAGCGTTTTATGCGCGAATCAATTCGCGGGTAGTTCTGGGTGCAACAACAGAGTATCTCGAAACCCCGACAGCTCGCGCGTCGCACGCCAGTGATGCACGCATCTGGACGAGACATTTGTAGCATTAGTTTCTGGGCAACGCGCGAATCAAAACGCTCAAACGGGACTCTTAGTCTGTACTTGGAGTTACCAAACGGGTTACTCAGAAAAACGCACGTACTATCAAGTTTGCTCGTCGCCACACTGCGTGTACAGCCAGGCAGCTTGGTTTTATCCAAGAGTGACCTATTAGCTTGGATACAAGTGACTGAGCAATAGGCACTACACAAGCTTCTGTATATGTCGACGTAGCCTTAAAAGGTATGTGCATTTTAAAGGGCGATGCCCGGTGGCACGCGCGGAGTTTGGAGGCCCAATCAGGCCATGCTGGGGTCGGGACTAAACCTAACCCAGGGCCGACGGAAGCCTGTGAGTTTTCCATTGAGATTTGAGATAAAAAACGCACCATCCCATAAACGTCCATACGTTAATGTATATTTTAGGGAACTACGTAAATCGATCGTTCCAAACAAAAGAAAATTAAAATCACTGATATACAAATGTTAAAAGCTAAATTAACGATTTCATTAAAACCCAAGTTTGAAGTTGCTGTTAAGCGTCCTCCAGGCGGCCAATGAATCAATGCGAATTACTGAAGTTTCAATTGTGTTTGTTACATACAGGTGAAGATAAAACTAAATATATTATTAATATTAAATCAGGCACTTTAGTAAGTAAGTATTTTAATAGGACCTGAGAAGTAATATTTGTTATATTAAAGATATTTTTTTTAAAAGAACCGAAGTCATTGACATTATCTCTACAAATAAAAGCTCAGCTAATAAATAAAAAGAAGGTAGTAGAGTAGACATATGCCAGAGGCACAAACAGAAATGATCCCGCCAGCAGCGGCGGGATCATTTCTGTTTGTGCTTCTGGCATATGTCTACAAGCGTTATAAAAACAATATTATACATAGAATAGATATAATGTAGAAATAGAAGTAGCCTCTCCGACTGCCGATGTGTGTTCTGTTAATGTGTTAATTAGGTTGATGATGTCTTTTTAGTTATTGCCGAAGGAAGCAATGCCCTGGGCGTGTAAAGGACAGTACCAGAAGCCCTGTCAAAAGCTAGATGCTAGTACCGTATACAACATGAGGTATGGAAAACAATTGAGAGATTATTAATAGGTAGTGCCATGCATTGCAGCACTTGAGTCGACACGACCAGGGACGTACCTCTCGCCCGCATGATACCGCCCTGAAGTGTCGGAGTGGAAGAAAGATAAAACCAGCGTAATGCTATTCCGGGGTTAGCCTTTCGTCATCTCGAGTCTTTCGCTTCAGAATAACTTTCAATCAACAAATTTAAAAAAGTAGTTAAGGAACGCTTGTGTGGTAAGGGATATTGCTAGCTCAGCTGAGATGACGATGAAGATCTCCTTCATCCGTCCCTCTGAATCATCAGACGGCAGCGTATATCGGGTCGACTGTTGGGCCCGGTTCGGACGCATTGGTGGCGTGCTCCTTTGGAGTACTAGGGCAGGGGTCAGGGTGGGAACGTGACCTCACTGCACGATTGCGACGACACAGTAGGCACTGTACGGAGGCAGCCGGATAGTCCCCAAGTAGGAGAAGTCTGCCCATTTCGCCGTGGCTAGCTTGTCGTCAGAGAGATCCTGTTGTCTGCGGATTCGGGACTCTATAGTTATAGCGACTAAACTCATGCGCATGGTTTTAATCGGTAGGATTGCACTAAGTGTTGTGTCCGACATAGGTCTGGAGGCCGCCCGTGCTCCTAGGTATCATACATAATTGTAATCACTAGCGTTAATTAAAAAAAAGGTAACTTTGTAACAGCTCCTAGTTGATACCAGGCTGTAAGTATTTTGTGCGACAGAGATGACGCTCTACAAGACCGACACTAGTCGACGGTCTCTTTCCAAAGCTCGATGTGCATTCTAGAAAACCGTTACAAATACACTAAAGTATTTGTAAGATTAATTTGAAATATTTTAAAGCTTTTAATGTACTGTGATGACATTAGAAAGCCTTACAAATAGCCATGAATATAATAATATATTATTTATTTATTTTTATTTTTTTATAGCATAGGAGGCAAACGAGCAGTTAGGTTACCTGATGTAAAGTGAACGCCAACGCCCACAGACATCCGTAACACTAGAGGTCTAACTGCAGATGCGTTGCAGACCTTTGAGGAAAGAATAAGCTCTTTTCTAGAGATAAATTGAGATAAATTCCTGATATAATATTGTTGCAATTCTTCGTCAGTTTCTTGGATTCGAAGAGCGACTGCAGGAGGCGAGCCGTCATCCCGGACAACAGACTCAACCCCGTCACAGCGTCCAAAAGATTCGAAGGACAAACTGTATACAAAAACAGGTAGAGTAAAGCGATAACCAATGTCAGGCGAGACTGAACTAGGTACTTGCGAATAAATCCTACTTATATCCTACCTACATCTATAATATAAATCTTTGGGTCAGATTTTGCGTACCTAGGTGAAACGCAGGGGACAGTCAATCATCCGCTTACCCAAGGGGTTTCTGGTCATCAGAATATGAAATAAAAATTCACACGAAACGCGTTACCTAAGGAATCACTTCAATGATGCTATGTGATGGTAGGGTACCTACATCCGTTTTTAAATTATCATCTTTTTAAAGAATAAAGATTCTGATTTTGTCCTTTTAATATGGTCCTGAGCAAAAGCAAGATAGCAACGTATTACAATAAACACTTGGAATGGATTTTCGAACAATGGGATGATTCGTCCACTAAGCTTAAAAGCTGAACTCTCTGAACCTCACCGATCTTACTAGTATAACAACAGGAATAGTATTTATGTTATTTATACCTAGTCCAGCCATAAGTTCTGTTATATAAAACAATTAAAATTATAAAAATCTTATTTGAAGTGATCTCCATTGGCTGCAATACAGTCCTTTAAACGTTGAGGCCCGTTATCAATAGAAGTGCCTACTCTTTCCATGGGGAAATTCTTCACTGCCAATCGAATGGATTGGATTGTTTTAGGGACTCCAATTTATCATGGGGCTTAGAGCAAGCTGTACTCTCTAAAACTGACCGTAAATCATAATCCAGCGGATTAAGATCGGGACTAGACGACGGCCAGTCTTCAGCTCTGATGAAGTCCCGAGATGTTCGCTACAAACCAAGACTGCGTGGATCGAGCTTTATGGCCCGGCGCCGAGTCTTGCTAAAAGGACCATAGTTGCTTATTTAACATGGTGTTATTAAGGGGCTTAACTACCTTCTCAAGAATGGTATGGTATCTTGATACACTTGTGCCGACGTTTTGATACCTTTTTCACAAAAATATGGCTCAGCCACTCTTTCATAGCTAACATCCCACCAAGCCATCACTGATGTCGGATAATGCACTCTGTCGACTAATTGGGAAGCTTCCTCAGAGCTTTGAGCATAAATACGGTCATTTTGTTTGTTAAAATGTTGCTCAATTGTAAAACTTTCTCATCCGTAAGCAGAATTTTTCTGTGACCTCCCTTTGCGTACCGCTTCAGTAGTTGTTTCGATTTTACCACTCGAGATAAAATATTTTGCTTTCGGACAGGATTTCTTCGAATTCTTTCCCTCACTTAGACCACCTTTCTTGTACGATCACTACGTGGATTGTCAGACGTTTCTCTGTCACAAACAGAGGAAGTGTCATTGTACCTATCGATAGCCCGGTACACAAACATTTAACTAATACCAAGTGTATGGAGGGTTTTAAAAATTCCACTTGGCTCCACACTTACTTTGTGTAATGCAATCACAGCGATTCTGTTCTCTTTATCACCCCACGCCATTTTATTATCGCAAAACATTGTACAATGTATTGGCGCTAAAATGAGAAAACACAATGAACAATTGTATAAAAATTACAGATTCCAATTTCAAATGTACCTAATATTTTTTTATTTTTAATTGTAACAGTATTTATGATCAGACTACAGTACTACATTAAACTTAATCATGCGTAAGTACATCAAGTTTTCGAACGTCGACCTAATTGAACTCTATTATTAATATGAGACTCTTATTTTAGCTCTATCAGCTATAGCGGAAGTTGGAGATCTTTAGGATCAGTAGTGCATTAGTATTCAGGCCAGTGCTCACACTCACACACACACTCAGTGTCCGACTAAACTGGTTATTGTATTCAAAACCAAATCTAACTTTCAACAGCTAAATTACGACTTAAAACAGAAATCGAAATCAATACTCATATGTTTATATTTCCATTGCACAATACAATTGATGCCAACGCTAATGATATCTAACCTGTAGCTATTTGCCGGCGACTGCCTCTATTCCTGTCGCCGTGAAGCCCGTGCCGAACATACAGCCGTCCACAGCCCAGATGGAGGGCGATACAGTACAAAGGGTAAAACATGCCACATTAAATTACGTCATTATCCGCTGAAATTTGCGTGCAGGTGCAACCTGTCGTTTACTTTGTACCTTTACAGGTACCAAACTTTCCGTAATAAACGTAGTATAGCGTACAAGTGTAGTTGTAATGTAGTGTTGTTACCTTTTTTTTGGTAACGCAGGTGAATGCCTTTACGCACGCAGCACAGGAGCCCTGGTGGCTCAACCGGGTACAGTGTCGGGCTCGACAAATGGGTTGCCTCTACCGACTAAACCCCTGCGGGTGCCTTCAGCCGCTATAATTGGAGGGCCCCGGATCTGAAAGCAACCAGGCGCCTCCAGCGACAGGCTAGCCTCGGTGAAAAGGCCAGACTCCTCCTTAAGGACTGTCCAGGTGCCTTTGAACAGTCCCTAACTCTACGTTGGGACCGTGCAATGGGGTCAGGTTCCCATCCTAACCCCTGGTCCCAATGCTCCAACGGAGCACACCACGCCGGTCGTCCGAATTCACGCCGCCATCTGCTGATTCAGAATGACGGGTGGAGGACCTCCGGCATTGGCTGGTCCCATCCGCTGGGCGGCGGACCAACCATTAAACGACCGCAGAGGATTGGGAGGACGGCAACGACACACCGCATCTCCTCTTCGGCCCCACCGCCAACGCATCGGACGGTGCGTTCGGTCGCGGGAGATAGGGTGCACGGCAACGACACACCGAGACACTTCTCCTCCCGCGACCTCTCCTCCATGGACGCATCCAGAGCGGGCCCCAGCGAAGCCCACCCGACGCGTCCCCACCCGGGATCCCTCTTGGTTCACCGCGGTTGTCCAAGCCACGGTTACTAAGCCACCCTCACCACGACAAGTTGGAGATCCGTCGAGTGTCGCCGTAGTGTTGGTATAGGTAAAAAACTTAACTAATGGCCGGTTTCTGAGGTTGTCAGTTAAACTCTCGTTAACTATCGATTCGATAAAGTCATCGGTAGGTTAAACTTCAGTTAACTGTCGCTGGGTTTCTGAGTACTTATTTGACGTTTCAATAGCTATCGAACCATTAGGCATTTATTTTTATTGCCACTAGATGGGTCTTTTTGTACTTTCAAGAATAAAGATGATTTTATTAATGTAATCCTTAATTAATAGTCGTGTGCTTAGTACTTATATGTCAAAAACATTTTTTAGAAGTTATACAAATAATTTAAGCAAAGTTTTAATAAAAAAAATAGCTATATGTGGGCGTATGGGGACCAAGTCTTTGTCAATTCTATAAAAAGAAATCGCCAAAATGAAGTTGTCAATTGATTAAATTTAAACATTTCGTTTCCATGGATTGTTTATAGCTCATGATCGCTTGACTGCCAAGTGTTTGTCATTTATATAAGAGCTGAAAGTTTCTTTTCACACGATCCCAACATAAGTAAGAACGAGTAACAGTTATGGAGTTTAGATCGTAGTTACTTTAGCAGATAATAGGTGTAAAATAGTATAACAAATTCGTTCAACCATAAAGCTTAATTTTCTCAGATTTATTTGGAACAATTACCAATTGCTTGACAGTAAGTCCAGTTTTAACCCTATGCCAAACACCCCTGAACTTTAAAAAATATGATCATAGATTCCGAAGACTGTATGATAAAATGAATTTGAGACGGTATTTAGCTAACTTCACTCTGCTATTACTCTCTCTGTTTCTCATTTACTCTCTCTGTTGCACACTATTATCTGCCAAAGTACCCGCGATCCAAACTTTATAATTGCTGATTGTTCTTGCCTGTGTTGTGGGCAGGTTGGGGTTCCGCAGATAAATTTTCAGCTTTTATAAAAGGACAAGTGCCTGGCGCTCAAGGGCTCTTATATTACATTGTTTATGTTGACGGCTGTTCTCGTATACCTTATTTTACATATTTAATCCATAAGCATGTACAATGCATTACTCCTGTCTTAAGTTTCTTCGTATAATATGTTAGAAATGAAATCCCGAACTTCCAAATCTGACTCTTATGAGCTGTTCGTATTCATTGCGGTATATTTTGTTTGTAGACGGAAAATATTCATGTTATAAAATGTTTGATTTCAATCAAATAGTTATAATACTATTACTTCTATATTAGATTATTCCATATTAACACTTCAAAAATTTTGTGGACTTGTTATATTACGTTAGCCTAGCCTCGTGCCAAGTACCACCAGAACTTGTATTACGGGTAATAGACAACGGAAATGTATTTAATATGTTTATACATTTAAGAAATTTTAATATATTTTGGA
>LUGF01052804.1:145903-158436 GCA_001625245.1 Calycopis cecrops | reverse complement strand
ACTCCACAGATTTACGATCGATGTTGTGATAGGTAGAGATTTGACAGATCGTCCAATGAAAAGCATCCTCCTTTTAAGAGTGTAAAGAAAAACGGCAAGATCAGTATCGTTTATTTTGAAATTATGTTTTTAATGTATCGCCATTAAATTTGTTACATTTATAAAGTAAGTAGATCTAAATATTTAGAAGTAATTATTTTAATTTTAAAAGTTCTTAAAAAGGCTTTATTTTTTTTTAAAACTGGCCATTTGTAAAATAAAAAAATTTTGGAAAAAAGCTATTATCTAGCCTATTATTGTTTAGTTCAATTTAAGTTAAGATTTTTTTGCCTGTATTTATGAGTATTTTTAATAATTAAAACACAATACTTCAATTTTTTTAAGCATGGATTATGCAAAAAACTATTTACTAGATCATTTGTTCATAATTATTTAACGTGGCAACAATTGATATTGACAACTATCATAGATCAAATCATTTGTCATTATCTGGAGGTACCTACTAGGTAAGTGTCAAAGCTGTCAATCAAATGCCTGAGAAATTAATTTACAAAGTAAATTAAACACATTAATAACTTATGAATGCTAACATCTAAAAATTTGATAATTTAAGGTGTGGTTATCGGTGATATAATGTACCAAATACATACTACTTTAAGCACTTACATGCTTATGAATTTGCGATACGGGAGTCCCATACAATCCTGCCGTTATTCTTTATAAAATATATTTCCGTTGTCTAGTACCTGTAACATAAGTCCTTACGGTACTTAGCACGGGGGGTAGAATAACGTAGTGTGTACTGTGTAAACTCCACTGCTATATATTAAAAAACTTCCCTTTAGTTTTGCAAAATTACCCTACTTTTCTAGTGACAACACCGTACCACTAGTAAATTGTGAAATTAATATTCGTATTTTCTTAACAATACTTACGTAAATTTAAAAACTAACCGGTGAAATAAGATTTTCTATTTGTTATCAGATTTTCCTGCATGGGTATGACACAGTTGAACAGAACAAACCGGCATATTTCTTTTTTTATCGAGAGCTCAGAATCGCGTTACGGTCTAGATGACACTGACTTAAGCGAAGAGCGTGTCTACTACATATAGTAGAGACGTTTTACGGCGCTTTCAGTTGGTTGATGCGGTATCTAGACGTGTAGGTATATAATCAAAGGATAAAAGTATCTTTAAATGACATAGGTGACGTTTGAGGAAAATTGTAACTACCTAGATATTACGTTTTCACAGCATTTTCGGCCTTCCCTGTTACTGTTCACTGCTATGTTTTACTACTGTAACTACTAAGTATGCAGGTAATTAATAAATTTTAAATTTAAGTTAAACTTGCGTAAAGTAGTTTTAACTAAGTACTTAGTTGGAACTTACAGTTGGAATAACTACCGATTTATATGTCAAAATTATATTGGCAGATTATAAATATTATTTTTCAAAGGGTGAAATCTTTGATTAAATACACGACGTGTATATAATCAAAGGGTGAAATATTGAATTCCTATTATATTATTTTGTAGTGTTCTGTGTGTTGTTAGTTTTAAAGGCGATTTGATTTTTTTATTAAATATATTCTAACTTTTAAGTGCCTCAGTATGCTCAATGACCTTAGCTCTAGCCGTTCAAAAGCTGTACCTGACTGAGCTCATGATGAAAGGTACAGCCAAGCTACCAAATAATATACACAACCTGAAAAGCGAACTCTTTTGAATTAATTTTTTGTAAAAAAATAGATTTACTTTTAACGAATATTCCCTCAGCCCTGAGCCCCGGTGGATGCGCCGCAAGCGTAAACCCTCACCTTCCGCATGACACAGGTGCTCACCGGGCATGGATGCTTCGGTGAGTATCTGTGTCGAATCCGCCGGGAGACAGACCCACGCTGCCATGAATGTGGCGCTGACGAGGACACGGCCCAGCACACCCTTGAGGTGTGCCCTATAAGATGGGCCGTGCAGCGTCACGATTTGGTAGCGACGCTGGAAGGCATGGACCTCTCACTCGAGTATAATCTGCTCAATGCTCGAGAGTAACAGATCCTGGGAGGCGATGGCCTCCTTTTGCGAGACAGTAATGCTCCAGAAGGAGAACGCTGGGCGGGACGCAGGGAGGTGGAGAATGGCCTGACCCGCGAACGACGGGCGGGAGTGCGGCAGAGGCGCTACGCGCAACTTTTACCGCCTCAATAACTGGGGCCAGGGGTTAGGTTGGGAACCTGAGCCTATTGCTCGGCCCCGACGTCGGAAGGGGCTAATCTAGGCTGTCGGATTAGCCACACTATGTTGGAGATGTCCGGTCCTTTACGGGGGACTGGCCAGTCGCCGAGGTGCCCAGTTGTGACAGATCCGGGGCACCTCAGTATAGGCGGCCGATGGCACCCGCGGGTTTTTTAGTGGGTATTCGGTCACCCGGGAGTCCCACACACATCCCTGGAAATCACCCTCGGTCCGGTGGCAGTGCATAAAAGCATTTCCACGCGAAAAAAAAAAAGAAGCCCGGAACCCCGACGGCGACATGAAATATTGTGCGTCAGACACTAATGTTGAAATAACATTAGAAAGTATAAACATAAAACTTGGGGACGACATGACCACCTCGAAATACCATTTCGAACAAAAAAAAAATCCAAATATGTAGTCTTCCAATGACATCCCTGAATATACACAAAAGATTTCAACGCATTGATAATCTCCTCCTTTTTTTAAACCGGTTAAAAGAGAAAAGATCTATTATTATTATTTTTTATAAACAAACATGTTTCACTTTAGTAAAGTCAGCACGATTTGTTCCAGGTTGTTTCTCACATTATCACGCAGTTTGTTCACACACTGATGAATGTGCAAATACACTTCATAGAATTCTATTCGGTAATTAATACTTACATTATTTCTAAGCTGTATTAATTAAATTACTGCTTTCCAATAATATTTTTTTTTTTTTATGATATAGGAGGGCAAACGAGCAGCCGGAGCCATTTTCATGACTACCGACGCCCACAAACATCCGCATAGGGGCTATACAGATGCGCTGCCCTCCTTTCTCCTCCCACCTCCATGGGCCACCGGCTACTTACACACCGCACGAAACGCGACAGCGCAGCTGTCACTTTACGCCAGTCTCGTGTAAGCGAGAGGTACCTCCCCGGTCGTGCCGGCCCAATTCGACTGCATGCAAGCATACAGTGTGGCACTACCTCTTACTAAATACCGAATATCTAAAAATAGATTTTGTTTTTAGCTGTAGATATCTTTTTCATTATTAGATATATTTTGTTCTTTCTTTTTATCTCACATAAAAACATACACACGACCTGTACATACAAGTTAATGAAGATAAATCAAGAACAAGAGAGCTGAAGATCGATCTGATTGACGAACACTTGGGAAGGCAAGGGCCCAGCAATGGAATAAATCAGACTGATGATGATGATGATATCTAGAACAAGTTTCGCGATAACTAATATTCTTTTTTTTTAACGGTATTTGGCCCACCACTTGCTCACACCGCTGCTACTCCTGTGTTGCCAGGATCGACAGCGGCAACCACACTTGACCCTTTGATATGATCGCAGGGAGCCAGAGCGAAAAGCTAAATCTGTATTGGGACTCGCAACGAGTTTAATCAGAAGAAAGTAGGAGGAGCAGGAAGTAATTCCAATTTCCCTCCCTAATCAAAGCGGGAGACAGTACAAGATTGCAGTGACTTAAATAAGTCAAGAAGTAGAGAGAGCAGCCAGGTGAAGCCCGGCTACTGTGCACCACGGAAATATAAATATATGAATTGATATGGATTACGCCTTAATATGTTACTTTGTTGTTATCAGGGGTATTATTATGATTGAGTTATATTTATTTGATGCCAGTAATATTTATGACAAAATTGTTTGAATGCACGAAAGTTCCTTAACTTGACCACGAGGTCGCTATAATAAACTACACCAGTAACATCAATTATCAAGCATTACATTTCTCTCAGCTTGCCAAAGACTACACTCCCATAGGATGTGATGTGCGGTTTGTTCATGTTCGTCGCCTTCTGCCGAGCAATCACAGAGGGGTGACGGTACCAGTTTAAAACTAAAAAGTTTGCTTTTAAAATTGCCGTGACTATTCAGAAACTGAGAAACGTAATGATCAACCTCGAGGCAGGGTTTAGATACGTCGCACGACTGGAAAAAAGTTATATAAAGTGACGTCCTTTAGACCAACGATCTTTCCATTCATTAATTAAGTTTTAGGTGGTTACATCTATTGGATTAGTTTTGTTAACTTCTGTCTGTCTTGGGGTCCTAAAAAGTTGGGTGAGAGAGGTTTTCGAATTAATAATAATAATAAATAAATATCCGTGGACTTTACACACCACGTTAGCCTAGCCCCGTGCTAAGTACCGTAAGGACTTGTGTTACGGGTACTAGACAACGGAATATATTTAATATGTTTTATAAATTTAAGAATTTTTATATATTTAAGATTTTTATTATAGAAATACATATAAATACATATATAAACATCCATGACCTAGGCGGGATTCGAACCCGCGACCCCTGGCGCAACATGCTCCACTTATCCGAGCCCTGTACCACTGCGCCAGCCTGGTCGTCATATTTCTCGAATTATAATACATAGCTGCTCGACGTTGAATTTCAAGATCAACTGGTAAAGCTCCGGCAAGAACTGGTAAGGCCTCCGTGCTGACGGTGCGGTTAGCTTTATATAAAACTATTAATGCCAGTCTTTGGCTTTGTAGTAGTTTACGTCGGGCTGCGCCTGTAGTAGCCCTGTCTGCCCACACAGGTGATCCGTAGCATATGGTTCCTAGATAAGTCGCATTGTATATATTTTTTAGGGTCTTAAATAACTAACATTCGTGATAACAATAATAAATTCAATATAATAATAAAAACATACACCTATAATTTAGAAGCCAGCATACTCTCTTGCTGACCCCGACCTTGCCGGACTTGGCACCAACTGTTACCGAGAAGTTATACTCATCTCATTACTACCTGATTACACACCTACATCCGACCTACCCACCTAAAGTAAATTGATCAATATTGAAAAACTGCCGGTTAAAAAATATAGCGACGAAGATAAAATATCTAACTTAATGATTAAACTAGGTTGTGACCGACTTGTTCTTAACCGATGCATTATGAAGGTACGTTTCCAAAAATATGGCGTTGCGGTAATAAAGAAGTTATTCGTAAACCAGGCAACGATAAAATTATCACCATTAAAGTACTTAAGTAATGATTGACAAGGCCGATAGTTTAATACAACCAAAGGACGGCACTTTCATATATTATGTTTTCCACCCGATTATCAAAACCCTGGTTCGAAGTTGATCATACCATTTCTCAGTTTCTAACTGAAAGAAAGAAGAAAGAAAGAAAGAAATATTTATTTGGTGTGACCAAAAAAAAGTACTTAAGTAATGATTGACAAGGCCGATAGTTTAATACAACCAAAGGACGGCACTTTCATATATGTTTTCCACCCGATTATCAAAACCCTGGTTCGAAGTTGATCATACCATTTCTCAGTTTCTAACTGAAAGAAAGAAGAAAGAAAGAAATATTTATTTGGTCACAACACAAAAGACAATAATATACAAAAAAATAATAATATAGCTAAATGTTACAAATAATAATGCCTTTAGGCTGTGCCAAATTGGTTAAGTTCGGCATAAGCTAGGTAGTCATGCGATTCATGGTACCTAGCACCGGTTTTCAACTTAACCAATAGGCATACGCCGTTGGTGTGACGTGCCTGCAAACATTGTAGCATTGACAACAAAAACAGCAACAAAACTTATAGTTAAAGAAAAAAAATAAAGTAAAAGAAAATATGCAATTTAAATATAAAACAAATGATAGAAACTAACTGGTAACTTTTTAGTTTTAAACTAGTACCATCACATCTCTATTCTTGCTCAAAAGAAGGCGACGAACATTAATAAAGCTCACGTCACCTATACGAGTGTTTTTCAAACTGAGTGACCCTTGATAACATTTGTAGTGTCGCTGGTGTAGTTTTTTACATCTAGGGATGATCGATATTCATTGATGATAGAAAAACATCGATGTTAATCGGAAAAACATCAATGTTAAGTCCTCAAAAACATCGATACATCGATGATATGAGTCGATGTTATATGAAAAATATTTCAAAATATGACCCTTATAACGCTTTTTAAAAAAACCTAAACTATGACAAAGACAAAAATAAGATTTCTGTCTCTTTTTTCTAACATAATTCCGTATAAGTATATCTCGCTTTCACTTGGTATTATTATTTCGATGTCAGTTCTAGATCAAACTGCTGAGTGCAGAGGTGTCCTTGGAATCTTGAGTCCATGACATCCGTGTATCCGGACAGTAGCACTTCCTACTTCTGTGGCTAAAACCAGAGAGAAGATGATCACTACCTATAACGTTTGTTATAACAAACAAACAGCGACTTCTTTCACTGATTTTATAATTTATTTCCTGCTTGCATTATAGGAGATTTGTAGTAGGTGTTTAATAGTATAGAAAACAAAAAATACTATGCGTCTTCTCAAAAATATTAAATGATGTTACTTGTCACTACGAAAACATATTTTTTTAAACGATTTTAATAATACATTTAAAATTTACAATAAAATATATTATTATTTTCTTACCTACCAAAAACATCGATGTTTTCCGAACATCTATGTTTAATGGTCGATGTTAACATCGATGTCAATATCGATGTTTATCTAACATCGATCATCCCTAGATCGATCAATCCTATAGACCTCGCGGTTAACGCGGGAAACTTTCGCGCTTTCAAGCAATTTCGATACAAATATTAGCTTGCAGCAAATAAACAAATTAATGTTAGTAATACTAGTAATACCCCAGATAATAACAATTAATTTATTCACATCTCCGTGGGTTATAACAACTGGGCTTCACCAGGCCGCCCTCGCTCCCTCTTGGCTTGCGTAAGTCACTGCAATCTTATACTGTCTCCCGCTTTGATTAGGGAGATTCCTATTTTCTTAATGATTAAACTCGTTGCGGGGCCCAAGACTGTTTGAGCTTGCTCCTCGGTCTCCCTGCTGTCATATTAAAGGGACACGAGTGATTGCCGCTGTCGATCCTGGCGACACAGGAACCGCGGTGAATTAGAGTTCGTGTAATAAGTACTTTGTGTAAATACGTACTACTTTACGCACTCTCTTCCGTGGCTTCCATTACTACATCTTGCATAGTCATATCAAATATCTAACTTCGTTGTTGTTATTTTACATCAAACAAGAAGGAATATTTTGGGTTTATACTAAAAATAGTTAGTCTTTATGGTTAATCTGAAAGATTATTATCAGTTAGTAGCGTAAAGTACCCCTAAGGAGCCACATAAGTCGTGCACATGACCTGTCCACCGGGTAGGAGGTATTCAACGTTGCATCATACAGTATGAAGCCACCGCCCACCACTCGAGAAACTTTCTACGTCCGCGGGTACCTACTTGAAATGTGAATATAAAAGATGAAAGGAGAGATAAGATGTTTTTAAAAAAATTAAACTTTTGGCAGTAGAATTAAAAGCAATTCCCTTATCGTTTGATCGTCTTACGTTGTTTTATACGTAGTCTTTTTAGGGTTCCGTAGCCAAAATGGCAAAAAACGGAACCCTCACAGATTCGTCATGTCTGTCCGTCCGTCCGTCCGTATGTCACAGCCATTTTTTCCGAAACTATTGGGCCGTCGTAGTTAAAACTTTGTAGGTTGATATATTCTGTGAACCGCTATTAGAATTTTAAATAAAAATAAATAAATTAAGAAATAAAGGGCGGGCACTCCATACATAGAACTGAATCTAAATTTTTTTTTTCATCCAACCTGTATGTGAGGGATGTCTGTGAATAAGTCTTTAAAAATGTCATTAAGGTTACTAAAATCATTTTTCGTCAAAATTAATCGTTTGAAAGATAGGCGCTTCCAAAGTGGAAAAATGAGTGTCGTCGTCGTCCCCACAACTTTTAAAATAAGAGAGTGAGAAATCTAAAAAATATATATGCTGTAGATCTCGCTTTTGAGAAATAACACATTCAAAAAACGCAAATACAACTTTGTCGTTCATACAAAAGCTATGAAAAACCAAGTTATTTTATTTTCTGGTAAAAAATGTCGCAGAGACCTTTCGTTGGTACGGAACCCTCGGTGTGCGAGTCCGATTCGCACTTGGCAGGTTTTTTTTAATATTCTTTGTGGTTAAAATGTAGATAATAAATGTAGAAAAATCATACTTATATTTAACATTTTAGAACGCCAACATTGACATGGCTGTTTTCATAATAATTTTTGTTATGTGGGAAATAAAGAACATAATGACACAGATCATACTGTGTACCGCGTGTAACCTGCTATACAGAACAGTAAATGAAACAAAAATATCTGCTTTATTTCTATTGAGAAACAGACGTTCAGGTAAGTTGGTTGGCTGAAGTAGATACAGTTACATTTAATTAAATTATAATAACGTACATATACATAACAGAAATAGCAAAGATTTACTTTGTGTGGCTCTCAATCTCCCAGGCAATACTATACTATAATTCATTAGTCTCAGGTTACCTTTTATTTATTTTTTGTTTACGTGGGGAAACGCTTTTATGAGCTGCCACCGGAGCTTGGTTGGGTCCAATGGAGAGCGCCATCTTCCGACCCTAATAAAGACTGACTACTGGCTAAAACCACCGCGGGTATCGATAACTGCCTTTATTGAGATGCCCCGGATCCCTCATCAACAGGGCACCTCGGCAGTCAGTCCCTCCCAAGGTGACCGGACTCCTCCAAAAGGGTCTGATCCAACTAACTTGATCAGCCACCTTCCACGTCGGAACGGTGCGATAGTTAGGTTCCTATCCTGGTATCCCAGCTGGCCCCAGTACTCCAAGGAACTTCTGTGTCCGCTACTCGTCCCAATCCAAGCCGCCGTCTGCTTTAGAGGGACGGGTGGTTGACCCTTCAGTTAAGCTGCTTAGTCTGGGTTCTCTTCGCTAGCCCTTTCGGGCATAGCCTTGTGGATCACAGAGCCACGCAACCTTCTGTGGTCCACAAAATTACCTACCAACACCACCTTCATCTAAAGACTTATCATTTCCACATGGTTTGGCTGAAACACACATATTATATCAACTCTGAAAGGAATCGTAATCGTATCACCTCGAGCCATTCAGTATTATTTGTATGAAACTCTATACTGCTACGCACTCTAATGGGAAACGTAACGTAATCGCCTCGCCTCGGAACATGCTCACGAACCGCCATCAACGCATTTACGGCAAGCCGTTCATACGTATGGTTGACTCCTGGTTGACGGCGAGGCGATAGATGATACAATTATGTTCCCATTCCGAGTTGATATGTGTGCGGTAACTAATAGGCGTGGAATTCAGAAATATTTTTATAATCCTTTTTTTTTTTAGATCGGCACTCGCGCTTGGCTAAGAAGATAATCCGTATTATAAATACAAGTTACAACAAGATGAATCTCTTCGGCATAATAGATATAGACGCGAGCCTGCCCCTGAGTGTCTTTGCTATCACCATGAACTATGTGGTTGTCCTTTTGCAGTTTGCTTTTCTTTGAGTTTTGCACATATGTGGCTAATTCTTGCAAATATTCTAATTATAGACCCCGACACGAGTCTGTTCTTGCGTATTTTTTCTATCACCAAGAACTATGTGGTTGTTTGTCTGTAGGTTGTTTTCCGTTGAGTTTTGCACATGTGTGGATAATGGTAACTAACTTATTGCGATGACACAATATTAAAATCTAATTACTAATATTGTATTTCAGTATGCACATTTTTCTGTAGTGCCTTTGTACATTTTTTAATAATATGAAGTTTATAGTATATGTTACCTGTGTACATTAACTATTAAATAAATAAATAAAATCTATTTATAGTATTCAATAAGAACGACATGTTCATACCGGATCTGTTACAAGGTAGGCAGAGAGTGGCGTTTGCTGTAATGTAACGAACCTTGTTTCGCCGCCCGCTCCACGCGCTCCGGACACTAGCGTCGACACTGGCGTCCAGACCGCAGCTTTTCCATCGCCTTACAACTTCTTATTAGGCGGCAAGATTTGGTTTTCGCGCTTTCGTCTAGGACCTGTCAAGGGGGGGCTGATTGCCCAGTTCTTGTATCCACTCCGCCTCGCTCTTGCCTCACAGCACGATGCTTTGCATTGGTTTTGCCAGCCATGGCATGTATTATTCATTATAATTAGTTTTGATATTTGCGCTTTTTAATATGTCGTGTTAGGTATATTTGCATTTAATAAATATAACATAAAATGTTAAACCCATTTCTCTTTTAATTAATAAATATACTTTAAAATAGTTTAATATACAAGGATTAATGGTAGTAAATCAGCAGTTAGGGAGCGTTCAAGTAATATGTAACGCAATTTTTGAAGATCTTTAATTCTTACAGACTCGTAGTTTTAGTGTTTTCCTTAGTTTTAATTATCCATTGTGTTGAATTTATTTCCACAACTGTGCGAGACAGAGACTGTTGTGTTGTGTTAGATAATAAAATCGACTATCATGGCCGATGGTTTGAGTTATTGTTTGAAGTATTGTAGTAAAAATATTAGTCGTTAAGCTAAGTAGCTCTAATACCTCGGCAACGCCCTCCAAGTGATAAGGTTACAATCTTTACAACCTGTCTATACACCAGTTCCCGACTACTTACTAGTCAGTCAATTACCTACCCGTAAAGCCTCCGGCGAAGACCAGATCAGAGACCATGATCAAAGAAGCTCGGGGTCGTAGGTTGCTCACTCCCATCTGTTTTCAATCGATGCATTTATGAAGGGATTTCCCCAAAAATATGACGGAAAGGCAATTAAAAATTAATACTTAAACCCAATAAAGCATCAGACGATCCAAAATCATACCGCCCCATTACACTACTGCCGACTCTAGGTATTAGGGCCTGAGCACACGACGCGTTGCGGCGCCGCACCGCAAAAATTTCGCCGCATCAGCGGGCACACGAGTGGTGCGGCGCCGTGTCCTCTTCGTTCGTCAGCGTAAGTTCGAGTTGTCCAGCTATCGATTGTTTCGCTATCGATTGTTGATCTTGAGAACTAGTAACAATATTGACAGTGTTATCGATACTATTGATACTATCGATATAACAAATGAACTAATACTATTGATTTGAAGCAATAATATCAATAGGATACATACTATTATTAAAAGTATAGATTTTTTTATAGCATAAGGGGCCAAACGAGGATTCGGAGCCATTTTTATGACAACCGATGCATACATCCGCATAGACGATATACACATGCGTTGGTCCCCCTTCCTCCTCCTCCTTCCATAGGCTACCGGCTACTTACACACCGTACGAAACGCGACAGACAGCTGTAACTTTAGGTACGTCGGTTTCATGTAACAGAGCGGTACCTCCCCGGTGCTGGCCAATTTCGGCTACAAGCATGCATGTAGTGTGGCACTACTTCTTACTTTTATGCAATAATAATTACAATGATAATATCTATGGACTTGTTACACCACTTTAGCCTAGCCCCGTGCTAAATATCGTAAGGACTTGTGTTACGGGTACTAGAAATATAATAAAAAAATTGAAAGAAAGAAACATCGACGGTCAAGCGTGTGCACCTCCCTTGTGACGCAAGTGAAGTGCCGCGGCGCACAGTGGATCGAAATCATGGTAGGGCGGACATAGGATTTTTTTTTTGGTTTTTCACTTTTTTTTAATGCCAATCGATAGATCTAAATAAGCTTAATCGAAGTTGTTCTATATAATTTTTTCATAAACCTGGTAGTTTAGGCAAAAAAAAATATTTATGCTTTTTTTTGTATGGAGCCGTACCAAAAGTAGTAAATTACTGCTAAGTTATAATCGATCCACCTTTGAAACTTTATATACGTTATAGCCTAGGTACTATACTACACGAATACACTGTAAACGTTTGCCTATAGTTGCCTATTGAGGAGATAATTAAATCGAAAAAGTATAAAAAAATCTATTTTTTATCTTAGATTTTCTTATTTCTTATTATAATAAAACAAAATTAACATTCCATACAATTTAAAATATTCACAATATGCTCAAATACAGGCATACATTGGCCTATAGAATTGATTTCAAACATCGGAAACGAAGAAAATGAATACCGCGAAGTCTGTGATGACATTGATATTGTAGAAAAAAATCTACCATCCACCCCTGGACCTTCTACATCTATAATGACGGCACCAAGAAAACCTTTCGAAGATCTGGGCTACAGACAAAAAAGAAGACGCGTGGAACAGCTTAGCAAGACATTGTCACCGGCAGAATTGAATAAAGCTACAACAAGGAGTTTACAGTGTACTGGAAATGAAGACATTGGAGAAATAATGAACCACTTACTCAGTCACCCAGAGGATGTAAAAAAGTATAAGATTGCTTAATAATAATAATAATAATAATAATAATAATAATAATAATT
>LUGF01052804.1:126035-145815 GCA_001625245.1 Calycopis cecrops | reverse complement strand
AAAAAAAAAAAAAAAAAAAAAAAAAAACACTAAAACTAAATACTAAATAGGAGGCTCATTATTTTTGGCTAGCATGTAGCCTCATCCAGCGCCTCATCATGGGCGAGTCCCAAGAAAAGAAGAAAGCTTAAGCAAAAGAAAAGAAAAAAGTGGTATATTTACAGCTTTATTAATTTCTCTAAAGTTGTCAAAGTGGCAATATTTAAATCTAAGAGAGTCGGCTAGTGAACATGGTTCTGACTTGTATCCTTCTTATTATAAATTGGCCAAAGCAAAGTTAAGTTGCTACCCAGATAGAGAGAATATGGCCATCAATGAAAAAATGCAGGCATTACTAGACTTGACTACATCTAGACTTTTAGATTCCATTTATTACTATCTGAACTCTACGACTGAGTTACAGCTCATCAGCAAGTGGGGTTTTGATGGAGACAGTAGTCAAAGTAATTATAAACAAAGACTGAATCAGATTTTGACGATTCAAGTGTTTTTATGGCTTGTCTTGTGCCAATAAGACTGCAGCAAAAGCATGATGGATCAGTTTTTTGGGAAAATGACCGGCCTTCGTCAGACTTTTACTATCGTCCAATTATGTTCAGATTTACCAATCACTGGTACATCTCTTTCAGATTCAGATGTTATTATGTTCAGATTTAAATATTGCCACTTTGACAACTTTAGAGAAACTAATAAAGCTGTAAATATACCACTTTTTTCTTTTTTTTGCTTAAGCAATCTTATACTTTTTTACATCCTCTGGGTGACTGAGTAAGTGGTTCATTATTTCTCCAATGTCTTCATTTCCAGTACACTGTAAACTCCTTGTTGAAGCTTTATTCAATTCTGCCGGTGACAATGTCTTGCTAAGCTGTTCCACGCGTCTTCTTTTTTGTCTGTAGCCCAGATCTTCGAAAGGTTTTCTTGGTGCCGTCATTATAGATGTAGAAGGTCCAGGGGTGGATGGTAGATTTTTTTCTACAATATCAATGTCATCCTCATCACAGACTTCGCGGTATTCATTTTCTTCGTTTCCGATGTTTGAAATCAATTCTATAGGCCAATTTATGCCTGTATTTGAGCATATTGTGAATATTTTAAATTGTATGGAATGTTAATTTTGGTTTATAATAATAAGAAATAAGAAAATCTAAGATAAAAAATAGATTTTTTTATACTTTTTCGATTTAATTATCTCCTCAATAGGCAACTATAGGCAAACGTTTACAGTGTATTCGTGTAGTATAGTACCTAGGCTATAACGTATATAAAGTTTCAAAGGTGGATCGATTATAACTTAGCAGTAATTTACTACTTTTGGTACGGCTCCATACAAAAAAAAGCATAAATATTTTTTTTTGTCTAAACTACCAGGTTTATGAAAAAATTATATAGAACAACTTCGATTAAGCTTATTTAGATCTATCGATTGGCATTAAAAAAAAGTGAAAAACCAAAAAAAAATCCTATGTCCGCCCTACCATGGTTTCGATCCACTGTGCGGCGGCGCCGCAACGCGTCGTATGCTTTGGCACTTACAGTGCTTACGTATCGTAATAAATTCTTTGATTCTTTGACTATCCAGTGTTATGATGGAATTTCGGGTGGTGATAATAGATACAGAGCTACAACATGAAATTGTATCTCGGTGTGCGAGTTCGACTTGCACTTGACCGATTCTTTTTATTATGTTGTTTGGTCTATAAAAAAACCTATGTATATTTAGGTGATAATATATTTAGGTTTTGTTTGTAGACTATTGACATACTTCCTAAGAAGTACAAGGCATTAGAAATTTAAAGTAAAGCCAAAAATAACAGTACATCATACCTATTTATTGTATCAAAGCAGTATATAAAAACAAAATTAAATACACTTGCCAACATCGATTTGCGACTGCAGGTCTCTGCTTTTCTACACACTAATTACACTGTCAGATAAACAATGGCCGATGTAGGGGCGTGTCGTGTGCCAGGGCGTAGATTGGACATTCACGCGGCGTCGGCGTGGTGTCGACGTGGCATCGACGTGCAGACTGTGTCTGTCGACGGGGTGTAGCTGTGTATTGACGGGGTGTATAGGGGGGTGGTAGTCATCGAGTGGGCGTGGATCACTTGAGGCGCTGCAGTAGCGTGGTGTTGAGCAGATTGGCGGCGGCGATGGTGGCGGCGCGGTCCGCGAGCTCCGCGCTCGGGTAGCTGGTGAGTAGCGTGAACGGCTGCAGCTGGTACCGCGGCTCCGCTCGCTGCACGAACGCGTGCAGGTCGGCGACAGTGTGCGAGTGGTTGAACCGCCCCGCCAGCCGGCTGCCGTCCGCCAGTCGGAACTGCAACGAGACACCCACGTGACGAACGTGTAGCCAGCCGCGATATTACGTGTGACGCCCACATGACAGACATCGTAATGGCGCAGATTCTCAGAGGAATTCAATTGACATCGTAATATCTGGTGGTTTAAATGCCACAGGGCAAAAATGCGATTACTAAATTTAAAAATTAACCGTTTCGCTGCTGCGAATATTTTCCAAAACTCTCAGCGGTGGCGGCGTACAAATACGTCGTGACACGGCAGCCGTGTCATACGCCATAGAAGTTGACTACACGGCTACCGTGTCACCCGGCATGTGTTTAAACATTTGTTATTTTACACGTTTAGAGACTTAATCCATTCAGTTAAAGTTAAACCACGGGTGTAAACGGAAGGTTAAAGTTGTTTTGAGTGGTATTTGAAAAGATTTACCAAGTATTTTTTAAGCTACTTTTTATTCAGATGTACCAAACCTTTTACAAGTTATATGGTATAAAATAAGAACCTACAATATTGAAGTGAGTTTCCAAATTAAATTACGTTTATTCTATATTGTGTTAAGCTTATTGTATTTGGTACTTATGTTAGTAATGTTTTTGAGTTCATTGAAGGTTCAGTTTTTGCATTCGTTTTCAGACCAATACAAGTTTATAAAAAGATGTAATTATTTGATTTGTGAATGTTCTTAGTTAACTCGTAAATACTCATATCTGATGTTATTGACTTCATAAACCTAATACACAAAAAGGAACCATAAAGTTGTATTCCCACACTTTGTTTGAGAACTATAAACAAACTCGTCATTGTGCTTTAAAACACACGCATTCATTTATCTTTAGGGTTATTGTTTCATAGCCGCACTCACTATTTTTTTGAGACCTGGCTGCAAAAATACTAGCCGACAATTAAAGAATAAAATGTTTTTTTTTATAAAGTTATTACCTACATTATTAGAATTTTACCTTCATTATTATAATTATTATAAGAGAATAAAAAATATCATTATGTGCCTGGACGGAATTTGTTCATAACTTTTATGTCTTGTAATTGCTGTCTCTTACTCCATTGATATAGTAACAGTATGAAAATAGCTCTGTAGACGATATATTTAAGACTTCCCGGGACAAGGTTTTCCCGGACATACAATGGTAGTATTTTTCTCGATATAAGTACTAATTTAAAAAAATCAGTTTACACTGTCAATCGATCGATCCCTGTTTTGCAACCTGCTCTTGGACTATTCACTGTTTTTACATTTTGTGTTTTGAAATCTTTCAAAAAGCCGCCACCTGAACCGGGCTACAAACTGGCACAATGACCAATTGACCATATTATGTCATAACTAAAACAATAATCTAATGTAAATATTTAAAAGCCTTTTCTTACCTCCCATTCTATTTTGATTTATGTATGTATCTGAGGTCTAGAGTGACCCCATGCATCTAATAGTGACATTTTCTTAATGCGCCTAATTAAAACGTATCATTGATACAGCCCATAAAAGGTTGACAATCCCTATTTTTTTCTATTTCATAGAATATTCAGAAACGAAGCATACAGGCTTGATGCTTGATAAAAATAATGAAAGTTATGTTCTGGGTTGAACCTTTTAAAATGTAATTTGAGTGAGATATAATCGATTTAAAAATGACACGACTCCCGTGTCATACGCCACACGTTAAAGAAATGTATGACACGGCTGCCGTGTCATCCGCACTAAAACGGTAAAAAAAAACCATGCTATTTCTTTCTTTTACGAAGACTTGGGGCGCCTAGCAAAAATATATTTTCCATGTTATATTAATAATAGCCATAAAAATATTTGAGAGAATGATAAAGAAAGAATAAAAAGGACCTGCGTAGCTTACCACGTGAATAATGGGCGTGGTTTACACGCGCGCGGAATCCACGTAACTTTGAAACGTGAGGAACTGCAGGCGTGGCCTACATGCTGTTGGGATTTGCGTGGCCTACGTGGCACACGTGTATACACGTGAGGAATGGGCGTAGTCTACACGCAATGGACGTAGCATATAGATGAGGCGATGCGAGTAGGCATGTCTTACTTGCACGGTGGTGAGCGGCTGCGCCTCATCTAATTTCAAAGCGTCCTGAGCAGCGCGGTGGTTGGCCTCGCGGTCCTCCTCTCCGTCTCCCAGCACCGGTGACGTCACGCCCACCGTCGGAGGCGTCGGACTACCGGATAAACAAGTTATTTTGCATGAGGAAAATGTACAATGCAATTAATTCTTGTAGCTAACGAAGTTTCACTTTAGGACATCGCGGCAGAAGTTCCACCGCCACCACCTAGATGTTCCAAAGTGCACAACTGTGCGTTTCAGGTGCAATTTCTTACCACGCCATCATTATGGAACCAGCTGCCACAGTCGGTATTTCCGAACCTATAGGACCTGGGGTTCTTGCCGCCATCAAGTGACAGCTATGCCGCTATTTCGTTTTAAAAACTTAAATGTATCAAGTATCAATGGCCTATAATTGTCGCAAACAAGTTAGATAGCTTCATGTGTAGGTAGTTACGAGACTTTTATTTTCTTCTTCATCTCTTAGACTCATGAATTTTTACGGTGGGCGTAGCCCAGCTAGTTGCCCACCTTATCATAACCTCGTACGTAGTTATGACAACTCACAATATTTTTCCCTGTCCTTGTGAGGTGAAAAGTTTTCATCATTCATCTGTAAGGTAATGGTAGTTGTGCGTATATCCCGTGGGCATGTCCGGCGGACACTGGGTTTGTGTTAGGTGGGCATATGCGGTGAGCGTGTCCGGTGGGCGTGTAAGGTGGGCGCGTGCCCGGTCCCCGGTGGGCGATGCTCACCTGCCCAGCAGATGTCCCTTGCCGGTGAAGGGTTGGTGTCGCGGCGGCGGGCGCGGGCAATCGTCGTGTCGATGGTCCTCGAGACTCAGCCGCACCTCGCCGCCGCCGTCCGCCTGCAGCTCCGGCGGGATCTCACTGCGAAACACTAATTGTAAGCCGGGTATCTACTACCGGGATTTTTAAAGATTTTTCTCACTTCGTATGTATCACGTCATCTGACCGCGAGTTCAACTGACTGATGTTCATTACACCGTGCGATGTTGACGCTACACAGAGCGGCGGCTAACGATCACGAGTCGCGGATTCGTTACGCAGGTCACGACAGGATGTTTACATTTTTTCTTAATTATTAAGCTATTTAACTTCTTAACCCATTATTGATAAATTTAACACATATTCCGGTTTTGTCTTTTAATAATAATTATAATATTCATTTATTATTATTTAAAGGAAAAATTAAATAATACCTACTAGACCAAAATACGGTCAAAGAAAAAAGTATTTTCGTATACTTCTCTTTTTTTTCTTTTTTAATAATTTCAGATTACCAGGAAGCACTTCTAAACGTGGTTTCATTAGTGCCTCTCGCTTTTATCAACCTTGTATAAAAGTCTATCGTAAGCAGTGAGTGGCCGGTGGCTCATGGAGATGGATTGAGGATGGCAGGCAAAGCATCTGTTAACCTCTATGCGGATATCTATGGGCGTCGGTAGCCTTGAAAGGAAATAAATAAATAGATAAATCTTTATTTGAATAAATACACTGAGACCGACAGGTTAGGTTACGATAAACACAAGAAGAACAATAAAAAAAGAGAAGAGAGAGACAAAGAGAGTAAATAACAAAATACATTAGGCAACAGTATGTTTTACAAAATGGTGGGACCTCAGCTACAGCCAGAACCTGATCAGTCCTGACACTGATTTTCAGGGCCACCTTATTTTTTCTTTTAATCTTGGCGGAGACGACGTGATTTAAAAAAAATGATAACACAAGATAATAATAATGCCTTTGAATGTTAAATATAAATACCGCCGCCGAAACCGGCAGGATGTCGCGTTATTGCATTTTTCTTGCTAGAACCAGTTACAGAGTCGGACTGGTAGAGGCGTAGAAACCTCACCTATAGCATTAGTTACACAGTTATAACAATTGGCTCAATGACATTCGCACACTGCTTACAGACAGAACCCGGGTTCATATCCGTAAAATGAGATTATTATATTAATGTATATTGTTGAAAAATCCTGCATATTGTACAAAACACGTGAGGTACTATTGTACAAAACACTAACTTGTTATAACAGCTACAGATAAGAAGACTGATGAACTATTAATAAACAATCAAAATCATGCTCCCCACGCAAAGTTAAGTAATGATTAGACTTCTAGAAACAGTTGACAATTAAACTTAACTATTTCATTACATGCATCCGGGACAAGCTGATAAAATCGTGTTACAAACAACCGGCAGCCATGGCGGCTGGCGTTGGATGTGAATACTTAAAACGACGCACGTACCCGCGGCGTATGCAGCCGAGGAACTCCGCGTTCTCCGGCGGGTCCGTGTAGCGCCGCAGGGGTCCGCTGTCCACGGTGAACCCCTCGCGGAACAGCCGCAGCCGCACCGACCGCACCTGGGGCTGCCGACGATACGACAATAATTAAATTATAATCTATACAAATAATAATACAGTCAAATGTTTGTACATTACATTCAATATGTTTAACTAATTAGGGGAGATGTTAAAATAGTTTTAGAACAGTTGTTTCTTAATTTTTTGTCTGTCTGTTTGTCCGTTTATCTGTTTGTTCAGGCTAATCTCCGAAACTACTGGACGGATTCGAATGCAACTTTTTATGGAGTATAGACACTAAGCCTGGTCAACATCTACAACACTTTTTTTTGCGGGAAAATAGCTTATTCCTACGGGAAATTCAATAATAATTTTTTTTCCTGACGGGTTTGAAAATTTGAAAAAAACATTCTGTGGTGTGATGTGTGTGTGTGGCTGATCTTATGAATGTGGCGCAGGTGACCTACAGCTAGTAATATTTAGAAAAGGGTGCATGTACTGTACGCGCGTGAGAAGTTATACTTCTTTGGCATAATTAAATAAATAAAAATAATAAATATTTATACAAATAAATGAACAAATTTAATACAAACTTTTTGATAAAAAAAAAGTGAATATTTAAGTAAGAAAATGATAATATTTAAAAAATGAATAAACTTAAATTCAATGAATTCAAATTGAATTTATTTACTTACTTTTAAAATATTGAATAATCCATAATAAATATTTAACATTAATAATATAATAATATTTAGTATTATGTTAAATTATAAAAAAAAATATTTACATCAATAAATAATACATACGGATAGATAACCTAGATATATAAAAAATAATTAAACACTTTAAAAAGTCTACAAACACATTTTTTTAACTAATATTTACGAATAGTAAATATATTAATCAAAATATTGAACTTAAATCACTATTTAATATAATTCATCACCACATATATAAATCGCACTTATATGAAACTGAAACACGTGTGAATGTAGACAATAGTACCAACTTGCGCGACTAATAGGGGTTTCTATTTTGTACCAACAACAACTTGTGTTTCAAGACTGAAATCACATCTTAAAATTTCACTCTCATCATTTTTTCATAACGCGACTAAAGAAGTATAATTTCAATAAATTATTTAAGTAGAGAGGAAATAATTAAAATTTAGAATCAAAATAAAGCTTATGTGATCCCTATAATATCTACAGCCGGTGTCTAAAAGCAATGGAGTTAAAATAATACACATCTTACAAAAAGCCGCGATACTTAACACAGACAGATTAGTGAGGCAGTTCATGCAAATACACGAAAGCTAAATGTCCACCGCCACATACTATGTAGTACTACGTTTACTTGTCTACGGCCCGTAAAAGCTTACATAGAGAAACAGGTTACCGGTAACGACAAAACAAATGGCCAAAATGGAACCCTTATAAATTCGTCATGTCTGTCCGTCCGTCCGTATGTCACAGCCATTTTTTTCCGAAACTATTGGGTCTTCGTAGTTGAAACTTTGTAGATTGCGTATTCTGTGAACCGCTACTCGAATTTTAAATGAAAATAAATAAACGGTGTACGGTACGGTGTATGTACCCTTGCATTTAAATTGAAAAAACATTATTGGAGTTTCAAAATGCATTACATAATAATAACGTCGTCCCAGCCGATTTCGGCTACGGCGGCTTTCTATACAGACGAGCCATCTGCACAGGACATACTATGTGCACAAGAGTGTGCGTATGTATCCTACATTACATAAACATCTATTTGAACGTCTTGTATTTAGGTTTCAGATGGCTAACGAGTGGTTGTTGTCTTCCACATATTAGTCTTATTTAGGTAGCATATTTAAAAGCATCGAATACACCTACAAATATACGCTGTCACAAATTGTTCTTCAGTTTGTCGTCATCACTGCCTAACCACGCGGACGGTCAGCCGATAGCTCCGAGTGCTCGCTTGTCCAAGTCCTAGCTATAAAACATACCTGCGCCGGCGCGCCGGTAGACGTGTTCACTTTCTCGTGGTCGTCCGCCGTCTGACCTGAAACAGTAATGTACATCTTTACGCTTCATCTTACAAGCGAGAGGCATTAAATTAAACCACAGATACATACATAAGTGCCTACAGTTAATTCGAAACTATTATAAATAAGTTTACGACAAGCATACGAAAATACTTTTTTCAGACAAGTTAAACAGCGAAAAAACATAAACATGCTTTGTAACGTCTCATACAGCAAACGGCAACCTCGTACGGGGTGAATAACCCCGGCCGGTCATAGTCAGCGATCAGCTGCGATACAGCGTGTACGAAGTGAGAAAAACCTTTAAAAAATCCTGTGGCTAATTTATTGCTCCGATTGATCAGATTTTTGTTGTGTAGTCTGAAAATAATACACTAAATATGTTTTATTTAATGCCTCTCGCTTGTATCAACCTTGTATATATAATTATATTTCTTGTGCGCGTGGGTATGTCACTGATCTCCTAAGCCACTGGACCTATTATGGCGAATATTTTTGTGTCTTGAAGGGGATTTGAAGATGATTTAGATTCACAAATCAGCACAGCAGATGGCGCTGAAGTCGGTATCTCTAATATACAATATTGTAGGATAAAGTAACGGGTTGACAATTCGGCCACATTGGCAACAAGGACAAGACAACGTCTGGCGGGCAGCTAGTAACAATATAAAACACTATGTATAATAGTAATTTATATCATAGTAGTAGTATTTCAGACCATATACAGCCACCACGAGTGAGCTCACTGTAGGCGATCTGAAAGTCTACATTTTTTTATTTTGGGTTCGGCTCCGGCGGAGTGTTAGACTCTGCCGTATTGAACCGTGCGCCAACTCCACCTTTTTTGAGATACCCTGGATCGGTGATAGCAGGGACAGTGCAATAAAAGACGGCACTATCTGCCCATAGATTTAGAACTGTTCTCACTACGCGAAAGATATACAAAGCGTGGGAGCGAGACATTCAAATTAACTTCCAATCATCGGATTCGATTAAAATTGAGGATATTAAAAAGGTATATGTGGTGATACGTTGTGTACGTGGTTGTGATGTTACAAGACGAAATACTTTGACCGATCAATTAGATATTGAAAATTTCCGTACGATATTTGGTTAAACTTCTGATAGCAATTGGCTCAGAGAAAGATGTTTATAGTATTATATAGATTTTCATTTTTCTGCATTTGTGTTTTTCATGATTTTATTCAGAATTTGCGAAGAAATTATGTAAAATAGTAAAATTTTAGTTAAGTTAGTGCTTGACAAAGCGGTGACGTCAAGAGTATCGATGAAACTTAAATCCTTTTTAGTAACATGGCATCGTGATGTTCATAGGAAGTTATTCAGCCAAGTTCTATGAATGATAAGTAATAGGAAGTTTAAATTGCTAACATCGTAATTGATCTAATCTATCCCTGAATTATAGTTAAAATTGTATTACTAGCCCAATATTCATCTAAAGGTGGACAAATGTTTCATACAATGAAAACTGCCATGTACTAATGAAAGACTCCATATTTTTTGTACTCGTAGTATGATTCTCAGGACTCCCACTTTTTCATAACAAAATAGTGTAAAATGTACTCCTATTGGTTACAGATTCAACTGTCACGAAAGAGACCGTTTACAGATATTGCTGAGGTAGAACTCCGCTCACGGATCCAACGCTTGGGCCCATAGCTCAAGTACCGTCTCTAAAATTGAACAGGGAAACTATAAGAACACACATAAACAAAATTGTAATATTATGAGGGCAATAAATAATTAATCTAAAGAAAACTGTTTTATTTTCTGATACTATTAGTATTTTTTTATAAAGTTTGGCTAAATGTCTCACTTTATTGAGGGACCATTGCTATAAAATGTGTCCATACAAATTGGGGAATTATATTACACGCTTATATTCTCTTATTTTTTTCACGTTTTAAGAAAGTTTAAGGTTTTAGGACTTCATTAATCAATAAGTATTTTCTGCAAAACAGGATTGAAAGTTATTTTTGTTACCGTTAATTTACAAATACAAGACTACCAATAATATAGACATCTATAACTTCTGACCATTCACACATACCTATTGCCTTCTTGTCTATACCTTCTTAGAGCTATAATGCTTAAATCCGTTATACAATAATTAAATTTGCTGAAAACTGTCGATAAATATGATCTAATATACCTGCATTGGGTTATGTAACACACTTCCATAACTTACGTAAGGTGTTTTTTAATTTACTGTACCTCTCCCCCTCCCCCCATGGTGCGATGTCGTGAGATTTGAAATGTGAATGTGAAAAAAATTGCGTGATATTTGCCAAGGCCCAAGAGGCCTCTCTCTCCAACGTAAGATTAGATGAAATTTGACTCGACCCCCCGCCCCTCCCCCCTCCCCCTTAAGGCGAAATGGGCTCCAAATTTGTCAATCCGTGCTCACGTATATTCAAAACGTAACCTTTAAAAACTATTGATTATCATATTATTTTTAGCTGTGGTTAATGTTAACAAAATACGGCATAGTTCTTAGGGCGTCGAAACACGATTAAAGAATTTTGACTCGATAGAAGAAAATCGTAAACTTTAATGAAAAAACACTATTTCTGACGTTTCCATCAATTTTTAAATCCAAACTATTCAATAACCATCAAAGTTATATTCACAACTAAAATATGTATCTATTCCCAATAAGTAATCGAAGAAATTTTAGGAGTCACTTTTTTAAATAAGCGTATGGTTAATTTTATAAAATAATATTAATCTTAATATTGTCGCTATTTTCGAGCGCCGTCCACGCAAAATTAACTAGGCGGATCGCATTTGGGACCTATAGCGCCTTAAATGTCTCTCGTAATTTATGGACGCCCCTAGCATCAGGTAGCCCACCTGCTCCCT
Source organism: Calycopis cecrops (assembly GCA_001625245.1). Lineage (NCBI taxonomy): Eukaryota > Metazoa > Arthropoda > Insecta > Lepidoptera > Lycaenidae > Calycopis > Calycopis cecrops. The sequence continues at coordinate 134,185 of LUGF01052804.1, read as the reverse complement.
GGCCTCCTATGCTATTATGTACTAATGACTCACCTAACCTGTACCCGACCCCGCTGAAGGAGCCGCCGCCGCGCCCGTGGCTCGTGCCGGAGGCGTCTTCTTCGAACACAACAGCCCCTCTCCTGCAACAGTGTAGCAACATTCATTTACTAAAGCAGTGGTTCCCAACCAGTGGTCCTGTGGCAATGATTTTAAATTTAGTGGGCAGTGAGGGAGAAGACATATTTTTTATACTTAGGCTGTGGTCCCTGCTTACGAGAATCATATAAAAGTGGTCCCTGTCCAAGAAAAGGCTGGGAACCCCTGTACTAAAGATATAAAACTCGATGCTTCTCTGTATGTCCTTTATAGGATAGTAAACTACGCATTTGATCATATTATGTTCTAGCAAAGTTGACATGACATGAGCCTACGAAGGTTTGTGAGGTGGGTTTTCTAAAATTTGTGTGTGTGGTTGTTAATTATGTCACGCGGGTAAAACCGTGGGGCGAGTTACGTTATAAAACATTACTAGATGTCTAAATAGATACTACATTTTGTAAACATTATTCATTCCCATATTTCAATGGAACACACAACACTGAGTACCAAACATCATGATGTACAGTATTGTCTTGCTTCCTCCACAATCAAACACTCGCAAGGATTATACACAACCCTAGGACAGTAACTGATCAAGTTACGTCAGTCATGGTCTTCCCTAGCATCTACATCCTTCCACATTTGGTTACATGGTGGTTGGCAGCTTTAAAAAAATAGATGTGGAATTTTTTTGGCCACATGACGCATTTATAATATAATCATCGTTGTAGGAAAAGGCGAATGAAGAGAGAAGATAGCATTTACAGAACAAATTAAAGGATTAGATAGTGTAGGACAGATTTTAGCTGAATATTATAGTAAACTCCACTAAGTTTTATGTTCTGTTGGGTGGACCAGCAAGAGATTTAATTATAACATCTTAAGTTAGTATTTGTCCTGTTGTTCAGGCTCATCTTTCAAACTATTGGCCCCCTTTTTTGGTATTTTGAACATACATCTAACTATTTAAATAAATATTTTTTAGGGTTCCGTATCTCAAAGAGAAAAAACGGAACCCTTATAGGATCGCTTTGTTGGCCGTCTGTCTGTACGTCTGTCAAGACCTTTTTCTCTAAAACGCGTGAAGGGATTAAGCTGAAACTTTTGTCAATTACGGAGGTCAGTTACGTCATGATGCCTTGAAAAAATCACATTCCAAGTTAACGCAATAAAAAGTTATAGCCAATTATGCACAAATTTTGTATGAAAACGTACTTTGTCGAAAACCAAAAACCAGCAAGAAGTAAGAACTTATAGCACATATATAGGAATAATACTGAAAACTAGTAAATTATATGTAGATCATTGGAAAAATCATTATCAACTTATAACTGTAATTCGTTGCCTACTAAATGTGTGTGAGCAACAGCTTATATAAGTTTGTCAACTTAAACGGCAGGCGTAAAGTTACAATAATCTTCTATTACTTTTCATGCTCGTACTTCCCACTCATACGGAACCCTCGGTGTGCGAGTCGGACTCGCACTTGGCCGGTTTTTATTTTTGATTAACATTATACAAGCAAGTGCTGCTGTGGCCAAATCATCTAGTAAAATGAAGAAACTCACTCTTTAACACTCTTAAACATTTCTGTGACTATGTCTTTTCTCCCTTTTCCGGGTCCTAGAATCTGTTGGCCTGATCTTTCTGATCCTCCCGCATAAAATGCTTCACCTGTAATTTCAAATAATGTACACGCCTCTCTTAACATTACAAAACAATTTTGACATGTAAAACATTGAGATTATTCAATTTAGCCACATATTTTTTTTTATTTAGTATATTTCTTTTGAATATTTTTTTCTTTTAAAAATGTATACTTAAATGTACATAGCGCATAAAATAAATAGCTGTGTAAGTGTGATTACATAGAGAAACAGGACCCGTACAGATTTTCGGTAATATTGCAATGTTATCAATAACATATGCAATGTTATCAATAACATATGCAATGTTATCGTACCGGTAATGTCGTCGATTTCGGCTACGGCGGCCGTCTATATACACGAGCCACCTGCGCAGGACATATTATAGTGCACAAGTGTGCGCGCAGACACAAGTGCACTCTCTATTCCCTCATTCTCATATTCCGATGGGACGGCAATCCGACACGACCGGTGAGAAATCAGGCGCAGGACCTACGGCTTAACGTGCTCTCCGAGGCACGGGGGTGTAACACCGCCAACTTCCTGACATTCCTGAAATTGAAAAATAACAATTTTTGGTCCGACCCGGGATTCGAACCCGGGACCTCACGTCTGTGGTTGAACACGCTTACCACTAGACCACGAGGTACCACGAGTACCGGTAATATTGCAATATTACTGGCATCGACCCGTACGGCTTTTGTTGGTACCGGTAACCTGTTTCTCTATGTAAGCACCCTAATGTGTAATAAAATGTAAATATAAATAGCTGTCTTCACAAAAATTTATATATTTATACTGTTATGTACTCATAAAAATCTGATACAAATATCGCACATATAAAACTTTTTGAACACTTTGAATCAAATTAACTTTGTCCAACTTAAAATATATGCTCCATTTTTAGTGACAGCTCAATTTTTTTTTGGGATGCCATAATCGTAGTTTATGCAACTGTCGTATAATGAAGGGTATTAAAACTCGAGTGTGAGTTTATGAAACGAGCGAACGCAAGTTTCATAATAGTAACGAGTGTTTTAATACCCGTGTTATATGCAGTTGCATACACTACTTTATCTTCACTAATGCAATTAATCAATTAATCAAACATTGCGAAACATTAAATTCACGCGTACGTGTATTGTCACAGTGAACTTGCTGCCATTAAAATCTAACCAATAAGAGCGCAGCTGCAGCGCGCGCAGGGCCAATCAGGAGCGAGCGCGCGTTATTAAGGATTTTGACATAAGGCTCGCCCACCAGCACAATGGTATAATGAGATTTTACGATATCGATTTGGATATTATAACATCATGTCAAATTACTATATGTATAGCTATAACAGCAGTTATTATAAGTCAAGTATTGGAAACATAAGTAGAATGTTACAGCATTAGTGTAGATAAAAGAACCTTTTAATGCAGAGACTATGTCTAACTCACCATAATATGCGGGTGTACATTATGGTGAGACAAGAGACTCTGATAACTCTAAACTAAACCTCTTACAAGAAAATGGTATTGTAGCAGATTCTTTTGCCACAATCTTTCAGCTACGGAAATCAAAAGAGAGCGAGAAATGTTCCACCTTGTGACATTAAACATTACCAAGTCAACAAATACTTCAATTAAGTAAGGTCTACCATAATAACATCTACATAATAAATTAATACAAACCCTCTTCTTCTTCACTTGAGCTATCTTGCAATTCATTTAATGTCACAAATGGTGATTTGCTTTTCTTTTTATCTTTCTTCTGTGGCAGTGCAGGTGACTGTTCAGGTGAATCCATATCATCATCAGAGAGTGGTGGGACCATTGGCGATGCTGAAGAGGGGTGGTCATCTATATTAACTCCTCCATTCTCATAAAAACTCGACAGCGCAACCTGTAATTAATATGTAATGGAACTTAAGAATGTTAAAATAAAAACTGGCAATGTACTAAATTATAATTAAATCCTGGTACTCCAAAATTAAAACTATTATACAGTGCGATTTTAACGTCGTTTTCGAAACGAATATTTTTATATCAAATAACAGAACCTATTTATAATAACACACTTTATCTATCAAAGTCGATATTCATTGCGTTAATTTAATAGTTTTAACACACCTTTTTTATCAAAGTCGATATTTATATACTGTAAAATGTAAATATATCTATACTAATATTATAAAGAGGAAACCTTTGTATTTTTGTATGTTTGTATTGAATAGGCTCAAAAACTACTGGACCGATTTCAAAATTTCTTTTACCATTACTTAGAGGGATTCTTCCGAATCCGTATAGGCTATATTTAATCCCGGAAAATAGATAGGATTTTTCGTGGTAGTGAAAATTGTGGAGTAAGTCGACGAAAAAACTGCCATACGTTAATGATTCTCGCGAACGCTGCCTAAATGGTTAGAGATGTATGGTTGACTTCTATAGAAAAGTTGTAGAGCTCAATAATGCCTACAAAAAAGTCCGCGATAGTACAAACCAAACATTTATATTTTAGCCATTATAACCACTTTTCCATAGAATAAAAGTAATTAAAATTATTAGCCTATGTTTATTGATCATATTATCGTCAAATACTAATACTTATCCTAATAAACTATTTATTGAACAAGATTGTTTCAATAGCTATAAATTACTTTTTATTTTTTTCCAATCAGACAATCCATTCAAAAGATATTACGAATTTAAAATTATAATTGGTATTAAAATGAATGATGGCCGCCGGCCAATATGTGTCGCACGACTCGCACGGCGTTACCGCAGGGGAGGCCCCCCTCACCTGCGGTAACGCCGCTCTTCCTAACCTAATCTCTAAACTAGAACGCATTGGCATTCGGGGTACTCAGTAGAAACTTTTTTATGAATACCCCACAGGTAGAACACAACAAGTCAAGATTGATAGACAACTGAGCTGTGAACTGTAGTATCGCTAGCCGCTGATCTGTAGACTGTTCAGGGGCGTAGTCAATATGCTAGCGGTATTACCTAAAAATCTGTAAAAATCCTAAAGGACCCTAGACTGTTACTGAATAATTATTCTGTCCCAGCTGGGTGAAATATTAAAAGATGAGAATACTTTTATATGTTTATTTAGAAACTAATATTATATAAGATACATTTGTTTCAATTATTAAATCTAAAACCTAGCTAAGAGAGTTCGTCATTCTTTCAACCTGTCTCCGTTTATACAGAATCTTTTAGAATAATCTTTTTCTGACAAGAAGAAAAATATAAGTTCTATATTTCAAATTCGAACTTATATTTTTCTAATAAAAATATATCAAAGGCAGAGGTTTCATTTGATATGAGTATAGAGTTTCCCCTGGCCATAGAGTCTCCCATGGCGTGCCACAAGGCAGTATTTTGGGCCAAGTTCTATTTCTTGTATATCTAAATCATTTTATGCTGACGATACAGCACTTCTATTCTCAGTGCCTACATGAGATAAGTATGGGGATACATACATTTGAATTAAAAACGAGCACAACAACCTTGCCTAGGATGTATCAATATATTTTGTGACAGTATCGCCTTGGTCTGCAGCATTCATAGGTTATGTATGATTCAACACGTATATTACTACGGGTGAAATCAATATTAAAATCGAACATTAGAATCAATAGAAATGAATAAAAATGTCGTTCTGAATGAGCTCACAAAGGTTTCTAAAAGGTGGGTATGACTAATTTTCCACAGATGGCACCACTTTCATTCCAATGAATTTTATATATTGCTATCCAAGCTAACAAATCCGTTGGTGGTGTAGCAACGCGCGCATGGTACAGCTAGATTAATATAAAACATATTAAATTATTAACGAAGTGACACATTTTCATTTCTGAGAAATCTCTACCCGTCATAAGGGCCCCCAAACCAATTTTTATACGGGGCCCCGCCAGAGCAAACTACGCCACTGATTACAACACCACATTGGTTTAATCTATTTTAGGTTGAACAAACTAGAAATCTTTAAACTATTACTACTAGTTTTTACTCATTAGCTGCTAGTCTGGTTTAAATTAATTATAATAAAAATAATTTTAATGCACCTTCCCACCACCCTCAAATAGTTGAGTTCCATAGAGACAATGGTGCAACTTATTAGTAAGAAAGAAGATAATCTTCTTGCAGTACCTTATTTTGTTATGGTTATAAATATATAGATTACAAGATGTTATATTTTTTATAACAATTAATTAATATTATACATAATTATCTACCTTATTCCTAAGGTTAAACTTATCCCACAGTTTTTTGTATTTGTAAGAAAGAGTATTATTAATGTTCCAGTATTATAAATGGCCTAAATAAATATATGGATAAATAAATAAATAATTTAACACTTACCTCTAGTTGCCAATTTGAAGACTCTAAAAAGAACTTGCTCCGACTTTCATCTGCGCCGGTAACTTCGCAAAACTGTCGTAACGTTTCATCCTTATTCGTCGACATTACGAAGAAATACTGAACTGTTTTACACGCACCGAATATACATATAATACGCTACGTAGAAATATAAAGAACACAAAGATATTTATTGTTTCACCACTTAGTTTAAATAATTTATCTGTAAAGTCACAAAGTAAGCAAATTTCTCGAGTCATCAAAATGCCACAAACTGTCACAAAGCCCAATGTTGCCTTTTTTACGTTTTAAGAATTTTGCCACTTCAGAAATATTTATGTATATGTGAACAATAAAATACTCACTATAAATTTATAGATTTTGCAGATACTTCGCGGCTTTTAACATGATAAATTATGTATTAAAGGTACTAATTAGAACTAAATTAACTAAAAATATATTTCAGCTTGACTTCTCGGCTGGTTTACACTAGCCAGTCTGTCGGCTCGTGTCTCACTCCCCTGAGACGTTGAAACGTACAGTGAACAAAAAAAAGCTTTCCTCTGTCAACGCCAATATTACACTCAACCTGTCCTGGCTGCTCAAGTAACGATATCTTAGATTAAAAAATACAAGAGTTAAAGGCTTACAACTGCACATTTTGAATATGAGAATACAAAAAACTGCACACCTCTAGAATTGTTGTAACAAATGTTTGAAAATTAAATCATAAGGTCATATAGAAAATGCGTAAATCTTGGGACTAGATGACTGACTCCATGGTGACCTGGACTTGTGACCATGGACTTGCAGTACACAAGTCATGTGTGGCCAATAGATTCCAGAAGTTGATTTTTCTGTTATTTTTCGAACTCATTACTGACAATACAGATAATCAATCAGTGAAGCTGTAGCTACCTACCAAGCTACTTAATAGAAAATAATTTATAGCCTACGCTAAATACTTACGCGCCAAATTCCTGCTTATATACTACCTGAAGATATACTTACTAGCAAGTGTACATTACCAGAAACATTACCAAGATACTACATACCATGAAGCATTCAGAAGATACCAAGACATTACCAACATTACCACAAGATTTGACGTTCGTGTTGAATGAAACACGGATAGAAGCGGTCTTGACAAAGACCTTTTAGTTCAGTTCTAAAAGAACTTTTCGTCCGACGTGAAACAAGAAACGGTCTTGACAAAGACCTTTTGGCTCAGCTCTTAAAAGAACTTTTGGTTCAAGGAAACAGGAGTGGTCCCGAAAAGGACCTTTTTAATTTAGCTCTTAAAAGAGCTGTTTCGGTCCTAAGAAGAACCTTTGTACGCGTAGAGCATCTTCTGTCTTCATACACGAACACTTACCACACTACGCCTTCATGAAGCAACAACAGTCGCAGTCTTCATCCGAATTACGTCTACACGGAACACGGAACAGCAGCGCGCACACGCGAGCATGAGACGTCCGTGCGCTACTGCGCCCGGAGGCGAATTGGAGAATATCCTGCAGGCCCATCGCTCACGCGCCGGCGCGGCGGCGCGAGATGTCTCGAGGCGGTACGAATTCTAGGAAACTCTGGACTCGCATTCCACGGGCTTTCATGGAATTTCTTGTAATAATAGTAATAATAGTAATTGGCATCTTATTATTACACGTTATCTATGTATCTTTTTTCTCTTTTTATTTGATTCGTAATTTTTGTATATAAGCAGACGATTTTTGTAAATAAATTATTCTAATAAGCAACCTTCTTAGGAGTTATTATTTTACTACGTGACGATAGGCTGACCAAGCCTACTCTAAAAGTAATACAGAAGATCATCTCCTAAAAAGCCTTACAACTTTGTCCACTTTTTCGTTTTTTTGTTGTTTATTTAATATCTACACATTACTGGTCGGTTGCAGATGCTTTTAACGACAATCTATGTGCTGAATAAACCATCAAATCTGTTAGATAAGTATATTTTACCTAATGTTCACCATAGACACTGACAGTGAGTGACGTCTGCTCTTTTATCTATTCTTTACTTCACTTTTCCGTTTCTGTACCTCGTTGACATTGT
>LUGF01052804.1:111139-124305 GCA_001625245.1 Calycopis cecrops | reverse complement strand
GGCCAATTTACAACCGTGAGAGAAAAAACAAATTCAAACAGCAATTTGTCGATGAAAAATGCCATATTTTATACCATTAAAGTCTCCGACACCGATACTGAAACACATTGTATACCATTAGTTTTTCAAAGGGATAGAAGACTATTTTAAGTATTTAAAGCTGGTGGGCAATATTGTCATCACATTTAGTCGCACTTTCATACTATCGGATTTGAGGTATTAAGGTAATGCATCAGATGAACGACCACCAGGCTGGCGCAGTGGTACAGGGCTCGGACTATGCGGAGCGTGTTGCGCCAGGGGTCGCGGGTTCAAATCCCGTCTTAGTCATGGATGTTTCTCTATGTATTCATATGTATTTATGAAGTAAAAATCTTAAATATGTAAAATTTCTTAAATTTATAAAACATATAAAATATATTTCCGTTGTCTTGTACCCGTAACACAAGTCCTTAAAGTACTTAGCAAGGGGCTAGCCGCTAGGCTAACATAATGTGATCTGTCCACAGATATTATTATTATAAATGTATTGTTATTATGAAAGGAAAATGATAAACTGATATTGAGGCAATATTTTATTTGACTTCGTGAGTATATTTAATAAAAACATAATAATAATAATCTGCTTTTGATGCTAGTGATAAAAAAAAACATTTTTTTGTATATATTTGATAAAATAACTATTAATAAAAGAAGAATTAATTAAACATGGAAATCAACAAAAATCCAATAAACAATAAAAAATATAAAACAAAACCACGTTCAGGTAACGTACAAAATATTGCTTACACGAAAACGGCGCGGTGTAAAGTAACAGTTGTTGCTTGCTTGTCGATCACAGTTTATAAAGTAGCTTACAACATTGGTCACCAATTTTTTCGCTTATTAAGACGAATGTAAGAAGTAGACCACGATCAAAAGAAGCATCAATTAATGCTCTACACATCAATAATTTTTAACTTTAACTGCGTAGCGATTCTCGCCAATGCGAGATAAAAAACTCGAATAAGGTTTTTGCACCACTTTCGACGATATTACTTTGATGGTAGTTCACAGACGACTGAATCCAATTAGCTGCGTTTGTAGTTGTCCAGGTTACTAAACAGATATTCTACTTTTCCCTATGCATGACATAAAGTCACCATTTATTAAAATAAAAATAGTATCGGTAGTTTTAGTTAATGTACGTGTTGGGGCAAAGTTGTCCCCCTGGGCAAAGTTGTTAGGCTTCACGTATGGCTATGGTTGATAAAATAAGATTTGACAGTTTAATAAACTTCAATTATCACATCTGTTCTATTTCACTTTTGACATTGACAAAAGAAATTTAAAAAATGTCTAACTTGAAACTTCAAATCTTGTGTATTTGTAAAAACTAAAATGTAATTCTTAATTTTCTTCATCACTAGTAATACAAATTTTAAAGTTATTCGTCATAACTCAGATTTATATTAATTGCATGATAAGGCTCGGTATTAAGTTAATCTGTATAAGGTGAAGCTTCATTCTAAATTATTCATGGATCAATGAAGACCCATCGCAAATCTTCGGGAAGCACCAACACCATGAGGAAATATTACCAGCTGTTTCTTGTCATCATATGCTTTGTTAGTATTGTTACGCTTCTCATTTACCGTCACGAATACTATCGGCTTCGGTATGTTCTTGAAGTTCTCAATTTCTTTGGTAAACCCGGACTATCTGAAGTTGAATTCTGCGGGCCAGGATTTAACGCGACAATGCTCTCGGAAATTCTACGCAACTCGTCGATGGAGGTGAGAGAAACACCTCCACTCTTTCAGGAAATTGATGAAAATTTTTATTCTTATTCATCATATTTAATATCATATAAAAAGTATGAAAAACTTACTCAGTCACATGCTCATGTAATTAATACTATAGTGGTAGGTAAGTCGCATATCTCGCCCAATTTTCGGTGCAACATTTGGCTAGAAAATAGTGATAAACCTAAGCAGGGGAGATTCTCTCACAAAATGATTTCTGAACAGATTGGTGATTATAATTTATACATATTTGAATGTGCCCTGATAAAAGATATTGGAATACCCAAAGGTATTAGTTTTTATATTAATGACTATAATGTAAACCCAATATATGCTCCAATTAACAAAGTAATTCAAGTAAATACTAAGAGAAAGCCTAGAGAGAAAAGTAGCATAAGGTTTGTTAATAATATAGAACTAGCAATCTGTGTAGTACCAAACGCTGTACCTATTGTATCTCGTGATGCATTCATTGAGTTTCTTGTCTTTCACCACATGATGGGTGTTAATTACTTCACAATATATGATAGTATGATATCCGAGGATATCATAAAGCGATTAAATCTTTTCCCAATAGACATTACCCAATGGAATATCCAGTTCTTCCCATTAAACTATCCTTTTATATTTTCAAAGTCCTATGCTATAATACGTAAGGCTATTGAAATGGATTGTCTGTTTAGAAACTTTAAATATGATAAAGAAGATTATAATAAAATAAGTCATACAGCAGTGCTTTCATGGGACGAGTTCTTAACACCGAGAGTTCATAACAACATCAAAGGTGTTTTAAATGATATAGATCCAACAAGAGCCTTCAGGACTTACACAATTCAATCTTTGATGTTTTGCTTGAATCAAATTGATGATGACAATTCTGAAATGGGATATCCTAATATAATGAAGAAAACACACTATTATCAGATGCCTCAAAAGAATAATCCTTTACATGTAAGGAACTTGGAGACAATGTCAGTTTTTGAAGATATATATAGTTTAAATTCTAGTTCTAAAGATATTCCCGTGGATTTACTTGGAGTCCAACAGTATAGTGTCTGTAGGAATCCCAATAAATTTGATCCGAGGGGATATAATGAAACAGAGATGCAAGTATTCCAACATAAATTTGAAGGTGCAATGTTGAAGTTTCGTCAAAGTTTAATGAGCAACAAAATATATAGACTGTATAGGTCTGGTCAGATTTGGGAAAAAACGCCAGTAGATAACGTAAGAGACATGTTATGAGAATAAAATGTTATCTTATTGCTATTATTGCAAATAATCATCAAGATATTATAATTTGGAAAAGTATGATACCACTTTTAAGAAAATTATTAGATATAATATGATGATAATGAATATCATTGCCATAAAATCCCATCTAGTAAACCAATTACACATTGTTAAAGTAGTTAGATATAGTTTTTATGTTATAGGTCAACTAGACTTTGTTGTGTAGAAAAATAGTGTAGTAAAAATATGTCAACCATAACTGGCATTAATTCTTGCTACTATAAAATTTAAACTTTTCACACAGGCTTTGTAGTTCATCTTAATCTAAAATGCACTGTTAAAGATATGACGTAGATACAATATTAATTAGTAGGTTACAAATTTTGCCCATTATTGTAAGCCTAAATTGTTGCCTTTGCATATGTTATCATAGTAATAACTTAGATGAAATTATAAAACTTTGTTTTAATGTTTATAGAGATGAAATATTGTGCCTTTTCGTAGGAGGGTAGTTGAAGTTATATAAAATTTATTTTAAAGTTGTATGCGATGAAATATATATATGTATATATATAATAAGACTGTTCTAGTCGCACCATATTGCATTATTTTCAAGAATTATATTGTGTGGTAAAAACTGCTCCTTGTATGGTTTGAAGAAGAAAAAATTAAATGAATGGTGTAGCAAAGTATATATTATAAGCATTGACAGATAATAATTAATTCTTACAAAGAATGAACTCAAATAATTAGTGACTGTGTGTTATATCTTCTTATATACCAGGTACATTTAAAGATAAGATCTTGAGTGTTGTTGGTACAGCCATCTCATAATCATTATTTTGTAAGAAATAGTACTACATTGCTGTGTGACAGTCTGATTCAGCTGCAATAAATAGCTGAATCAGACTGTCACGTCTGATGAGGTACCTCTCGCTTACACCGGCGCAAAGTGACAGCTGTGGTGTGTGGAGAAGCAAGGAGGGCAACAAATGCAGATGTCTCGGGGCGTCATGAAAACGGAAAAAATTAAGGTTGTTCTTGGTAATGTGAGTGTCATAGTGGGCATATTAAAATGTATTTTAAGCAGTCGGGGCATTTTATTTTTTAATCAATGTTAAGTTATTTATTATATTCAATCAATACCAGAAGTTATTATTGCTAGATATATGTGGCACTATAGGTATATATCCATATATCAATAGCTTTATAGGCGCTTTTTTCTCCATTTATTTTAGGAGCCCTAGAAGTGCTAGATATATTGGGCCTAGGTCCTAGTTACTTAGCTTATGAAGTAAATAGAGAAAACCATACCTTACAGCAGTAATGTTATATAATTTTAAGCACCTAGTTATAAAATATTAAATCAATTTCATACTTTCAATAAAGAGATTTTTATATGTACAATGTGTTTATTATTCCATACCCGATTGTGATATATCATCTGTATCTGTCAATAGCCATTTGTTTTGTATATGTATAATCTAGGCTAGTCAAAAGTTTTAGGAAGTGGCTATACTGCATGTATGCATGTAGCTGAATTGAGTTGGCTCGACCGGTGAGAAGACTCTCGCTTACACGGTATCGGCGTAAAGTGATTGCTGAGCTGTCGCATTACGTGCGGTGTGTAAGTAGTCGGTGGCTCATGTAGGAGGAAGGATAGGCGTTGAATCATGAAAATTATTCTGACTGCTCGTTTGCTCCCTACTATACTATATAGTATAAAAAAGCCGGAAAACACTAGGCATATTTAATGGCCTGCGCAGACGAAGGATTTTAGTCCGCGGCGTAGAAAAAAGTACGCTCCGCGAATAAAAAGTACCCCGCGGATTTACTGCGTACTTAACGCATACGGTGTGCGAACACTTGTTGCCCGGAATGTGCCTCACTCTCGAGCGCACAGCGCGGATTAAAATCCTCAGTGAGCGTTGCTTCGTCTAGTCACTAGAGTTCTATTACTTTCGGGGACTCCCGCGTACTTATGTCCCTTCCGCTCTCTGCATGTCCTGGGTTATTCGGAGAACTTTTTTTACGCGGTACATTTAATCCCTTGTTTGCGTTTCTCCATACAGATGTAAGCGTTCTATTTTGGCGGACAAAAAAGTCCGCGGCCATAAGTGGGATACAAGTTGTAAATAATAAAAATCAAGTTTTCTATCTGATTGTTTATTTCCGATCTATTCTAATACATCTGCCCATCCATAAGGTTTATACGGATTACAAGAAGTGGTTGAACACAAATCACAAATCTAGGGAATAAAATGAGCATCATTGAGCAATACTAAGGTATTGTCGTTGCCATATAAAAAAAATAAAGACAGTACAAAAGATATTTAAATATACATTAAAGCTAACATATAGTTTAAATATTGCCACTAACTTAGAAGCTAGATTAAGTACAACTTCAAACTAAAGTATATAAAACTATTTCACATAGATGACAAATACTGAGAAAAGAAATACTTTATTTAATTTTGAGGATTGTTTATGGGCATTAACATGTGTCATACTAGGAAGTATACAATTTTATAGATTATATAACAATAGACGAGAATATTTTAACGTCTTGTTTTAACTCGAGTAAACTAGGTTCCCAAAACTATTTAGTGAGACAAAGTCTGGCATCTTCTCGGACTTAATACTACTGGAAAATACCTAAAACATCTAGACTATTTAATAGCCGTGGAAGAATTCAGTAGCTGCTGTGAGTAAACCAGCCATAGCTAAAGGAAGAAATACATTGAAATGTGAAAGTCTTATCAGAATGTACTATGGTTTTTAAATAGCCAAGGAAACTAATAGCTGCACATACATTCAGGACTGCTTCACGTTATCACTAAAATATATTATAGTACAGCAAGACAACAAACAATCATTTTTAAATAGTTGGCACAATCTTCAGCTGTGAATATTGCTAGAGCAACACATACGAGTAACATCTTTACTTTTGACTTCAAAATGCTTTGATTTCAGTCAGTCAGTTGTACCAGAGCTTTACATCAAAATTGGTAAATGGTCAACACCCGTCGCACAGACTACTCAGTCGCATCGTCAGGACAATGTTAAGTCTAGTACGCTAAATGTGTATTGACAGATATGTTTCAACTGCATATACCTACCTACTATAATATTTTAGCTCGTTACATGCGGGAAAACGAATAAGAGCAAATGATGCAATACAGTAAACGTGGCACTGACACGCATACATACGGCGTCATCTAGATTTTACTTAATAGGTGTCCCTATGTTATCAACACTGTGCCTACTGCGAGTTCCTACCTCGGTAGCAAGGACGTTTGTCATTTTAGTTCTGTTAATATGTAGCTGCAGACTCTGTCGAAAACGTGGGAGCGGTGGCGCGAGTTACTCACTCCCGGTTCTTATGTGCAGGAGCAGTGCTACGTAGGTATATTGATATTGATCGATAAATGTTAATGATGAGGATCTATAGATAGCGGCCTCGCTGTTATGACTCAGTCTGCAGCGACATAATAATAAATAACAGAACTATAGACGTTACCACTTTCGTAAAAATGTCTTGTATTAAGCCTCGCTTTTTTAAAAAATCTTTTATTAACAGCTCGCAGTAAAAACTCGCATAAGCCACACAGATTTGGTTTCACTGAACTATTTCTATCTAGCTAAATGCAATGCTTATTTCTAATAGCCAAATTTCCTATAAACAAAAGGAGCAGCTATAATAAATGCAATAATCCCAATTAAACTAAAAGGCTCGAATGTCCTAAATCACTTAGCACAAAGTATTTTATAGCGTATGTAAAGAGCGAGCGGTCGGAAAAATAGATTTTTTTATAGAAAGTTATTGTCATGATAATAAATCGAGCGACGACAGAGCGCATCTCTACACAGCATATACATATATATAATACTTATATAATACTATACGCTAAATCATACAACATGAATTATACGACTTGTCACAAATATTTTCTATATATACATAATTGTTTAATTGTCAGTCGTGGCAGACTTAACTAAATCTATACTAATATTATAAAGAGGAAACCTTTGTATTTTTGTATGTTTGTATTGAATAGGCTCAAAAACTACTGGACCGATTTCAAAATTTCTTTTACCATTACTTAGAGGGATTCTTCCGAATCCGTATAGGCTATATTTAATCCCGGAAAATAGATAGGATTTTTCGTGGTAGTGAAAATTGTGGAGTAAGTCGACGAAAAAACTGCCATACGTTAACGATTCTCGCGAACACTACCTAAATGGTTAGAGATGTATGGTTGACTTCTATAGAAAAGTTGTAGAGCTCAATAATGTCTACAAAAAAGTCAGTGATAGTATAAACCAAACATTTATATTTTAGCCATTATAACCACTTTTCCATAGAATAAAAGTAATTGAAATTATAAGCCTATGTTTATTGATCATATTTTCGTCAAATACTAATCCTTATCCAAATAAACTATTTATTAAACAAGATTGTTTCAATAGCTATAAATTACTTTTTATTTTATTCCAATCAGACAATCCATTCAAAAGATATTAAGAATTTAAAATTGTAATTGGTATTAAAATGAATGATGGCCGCCGGCCGATATGAAATGAAATTAACAAAATGATTATTGAAAAAGTACCCGGTGTTTTTAAATATTTTAAATCCATCGACACCGTGTGTAACACCGAAGATACAGTACACTATCCACAAGAATTTTTAAACTCAATCCTGCCGGTTTGCCACTCCACGAACTGAAATTAAAGTAGGTACGCCCATTATGCTATTAAGAAATTTAAGCCCTCCTAATATGTGCAATGGGACAAGACTTTT
Organism: Calycopis cecrops; assembly: GCA_001625245.1. NCBI lineage: Eukaryota > Metazoa > Arthropoda > Insecta > Lepidoptera > Lycaenidae > Calycopis > Calycopis cecrops. The sequence continues at coordinate 116,484 of LUGF01052804.1, read as the reverse complement.
GATAAAAGAATTGCGAGCCAATGTGATTGTAGCGACCATCATCACCGGCCCGGCGGCTGGACAGCTCGCTCACATTCCGATGATACCGACAGATTTGCCTATTTCCTTTAAAAGATTACAGTTTCCCGTGAAGGTATCGTTTGCCCTTACAATAAATAAATCCCAGGGTCAAACTTTTTCAATGGTAGGCATCGATCTCAGAAAAGATTGCTTTTGTCATGGCCAATTATATGTTCCACTTTCTCGAGTAGGGTCTCCTGAAAAGCAATATGTTTTAATGCCATCTACAAATACTACTGCGAACATAGTGTATAGTGAGGCATTAAGGATAAGTAAAGTCGTTAAAATTAAAAATTAAAAACAAAAATAAAAGAGTTAAGCAGGAACGAAACAAAGAAATGTAACACGAATAAAAAACCTATAAAAACATACATACAAAACAAAAATTTTTTTTTAGAGAGCTTAACAAATAGATGTCCACCCGTGCGAGTTGAGTTGATTAATAAAAAGAAAGGAAAAATCAACGTTAAGGTTACTGAAATGTGGGTTAAGCATATCTGGGCTACACTATGAAAAGTAATGGTCGCCTGGCTGTCGAAATTCAACCATAATAAATTTAAATTATTTAATAGTAATTATTAAAATATAATGTGGTTGCCCATTGTCAACCATCAACCGTGCTAAATATTACTTTATTATTTCAAAGTTTTTGCTTCACAATGAAATATGTATGGATATCTATATTTACAACAAGTCGAATAATAGAAATGCAAATTATTGCCGACAATATATGTACACAATATATATATATAATAACGACAATAATAATTAGAAACCTTACTTATCTTACACCACATATTAAAACTTGAACATCAATATATGTAGTACGAAAATGGTGTCCCAAACAAGACAATAGTTTTAAAATATCACCATTGCAAAAAGATTTAAACATTAAAAAGGATTACAGTAAATGCACGAAAAATAGTTACCTACATAGTCTCAAGAGTAACAACAATATCTAGGTTACAGGACTCAGTAGCTGAGCTAAACAACTTGTTTGCGAATACTCCGACTAGTGACGCTATAATACGTAGAAAGTATAGCAAAACGTTAAGAAATGTACAAGTTTGATAAAACTAACAATGTAAACGGATATGCAAAGGGTTTTTTTTATTTTACTAATGGTAACTATCTCAAAAATGGAAGTGATAATATATATATATATAGAGCGAGAGAGAGCTGATATTACCTGTAGTCCAGTTTATTATAAAGTCTGTAACATTACTTGTACTATCTTGTCATAGAACGTATTTGACGCAACTTCGAACCTTGTCTGAACTCTGAATAGTGAGTTAGTGACGATAGACTTTGGCGTCATAGGACATTTGAAGACAGACTATATTGGGAATATTTAATGTTATTTAAAAGGATAGCATATAGTGTATACCTACAGTAGTCGACGTCAGATATATTCGCAAACAGCACTAGAATAAATGCGTAAGACTAGCAATTGTATGTCGTCCGAGCTCTGATTTGGTCCATTTCACGTATATGAGTAATACACACACCCCCCCCTATCACTGGGGACACTAATATTAACACTCATTGCGATGTTTGAATAAAACGTTTCATTTTATACATAATATATCAAACTTATTATATAAATAAACACATGCTGTAAACTATACATTACGTTTTATTTATTCATTATATTTTAAATACTCATTTATTGTAGATATTATAATTTATACCCAATAATGTATCGCGCAATTAGAAGAGGCGGTGCTTAAAATTGTAATCAGAAGATTTGTTTATATTGGTCGCACGACTGGCGCTATTGGCACCGGACCGGCCACGAAATAGGGTTGATCGATGTTAGAAAAGCATCGATGTTGACATCCATGTTAACATCGAGCCTTAAATATCGAACGGAAAACATCGATGTTTTTGGTAGGTAAGAAAATAATAATATTTATTGTAAACTTTAAATGTATTTAGCTGCAGTACAATCTAAAACTGACATGAAAATAATAATAGCAAGAGAAAGCGAGATATACTTATACAGAACTACGTTAGAAAAAGAGGCAGAAATGTTATTTTTTGTCTTTGTCATAGTTTCCGTTTTTTTCCAAAAATACTAATGTTCATATGTTGAAATATTTTTCACATAACAACGATGTTCCGATATTATTCTCATATCATCGATGTGTCGATGTTTTTGAGGACTTCACATCGATGTTTATCTAGCATCGATGAATATCGATCATCCCTACCACGAAACCCTTTATGGTAGGTATCTGTTGATGTTAACGGTCGTTTGTTGGCGGCTAGTTTTTTATTTGTTATTGCTCCCTTGACGGATTTGCCAATATCAGAGTTAGGAATAAACTTTGATTTGAATTTATTGTGAGAAAACAAGTTCTATTCTAATCTAAACATAACCTTCAAATATCGCAACAAGTTTCCTCCTCCTCCTCTAACATTATGCGTAACATGCAATTGCCACTCCCTCGTATAACATATTTACACGTAACAGATAGACGAGACCAGTATTTAGATATTTACATACACACATATCACATTCAGAAGCATTTCAATCTCTAACCTCGGAAATAGAACCCGAAAATAGGGCACTATACCTAACCGTAACGACTATAACAAACATTTATTCTAATAAAACCCTTAAAATATATAAAGTCGAAGGAGTAAGCTCAAATGTAACATTGCATTTGGTCTGTAGTCTGCAATAAATTTGTTTGTAAAATGTGTAGATAACACAAAATAAATCCTTTTAAAAATTGTGTTTGTAAAAATATCCATATTTTTGCACGTGCAATAAAATTAAATTGCATCAATAAAAATACGAAACGATATCTTTTATTGCCTCTTAAACTAAATAATGGTCGCCGCCTACTTATCAACTCGGAAAGGGATCGAAAACGCCTCGCCTAGAAAAGCGAAGACGATACGATTACGTTCCATTTTCCATTAGTCTACGTTCCAGTATGAAGTTTCATACAAAGAATACTGACCGGCTCGAGGTGATACGGTTAAGATTCCTTTCCAAGTTTATAAGTGTGCTGCGACCATTGATTGTAAAGAAAATTAACCGTATTATCATTTAATTTATTTGGAATAATACACGAAGGAATATTTATTAAATATTTTGCACTAATTTTATTTAATAATAGTCTGAGTAAAATCATGTTATTCTAGTATATTTATCACTAGGTCAGTTTATTTATAAGTAAGTATTATCAGTATTAGTTTTGTCGCCATATATAGATAGCAAAACAAGTATATTTGAAATTCGAATTGTTTTTTTTATTTATAGACGAAGACTACCCACTAATAAGGTCCTATAATTCTTTGCAATCACTATTCTACTGGAAACATCAACAACAAGATATTTACATGTTCCAACATCTAGTTCAACATTTTCTATAAATAGACCGTCAGTTACAATTTAAGCAACATGTTTTATTTTCATATCGACGTCAAAATCGGATAAACATTTCCGTAGAATGTCCATGACTTTTCAAAGAAAAAATAAAGAATACTCGTCGACATTCCTTTAAGATATATTCTTAATATTTTATATTCCAGCCAGTCATAATCGCTTCATCAGATAATTCACTTTTTTCGCACATGTTACTAGTAATGCTCATTGAATTTTCCAAGACTAATCCATATCAATCCAAGTCAACGAGAACCATAAATGTGTTATTTCGTAGTCCTTCATTGATCCCCTCATGATCTTATCTATAATACTTGATCACAGCACTTACAGTCCGCAATACGTAAATAGGCTTAGGTGAGTAAAGAGGTAAGGCATTATTTAATAGTCACTCCAAGGTATACATGGTACGGGTATCTTAGATCATTTGTACTATTTACATGCCATATACATTTAGAAGTTTTAGTCTATTAATAATATTCGTAAATGAAAACTATGAATATGGAAAGCGTTATAAGGAGGGCTGATTAGAATAAATCGACAAAGATTGAGTAAAAGTTAAAAAAATAATTCAAGACAATCTGAGACTCATTGGCTTTGTCAATGGCAACTTTACAAGATTTTAAATGCAACCAAACTTGTCAATGTTTAAATTACATATGCATGAATGAATACATTGAATGAACGATATTTAAATAATTGATATTATAGTCAATACGCTCTATATTAAATAAAATATGTTATAATAATAACGAAATTTCAGGAAACATCGTAAATGAAAAAACATTTTTTCATTAAATAAAAATAACTAAAAATAATTATCGCATTGAAGTGATTAGAGTTTTTGGAAATACCGTTTGAAAATGGAATTATTTCAATGCGGTGGGTGAAAGTTGTGACGTAATAATAAATTATTTTTACTGCATGATTTGAAAAAAAACACTACATAACATTTATATTGGGATTTATTTTACAAACGATTAACTTTTGCTAATGCCTAGCGGCAGTTTTACGTCGAACAGCCTTCTTTGCATACCATCCGAGATCAGAGGGTCTCAAACGAAACCACTGACAACCGAGTACCGTTACTAGGTCACTGTACATACAGAGCCTTATCAATAAATTAACTTTATCCAAGTATTAACCTAAAACTAAACTGGCATCTGCCATACTATTTATGTGTTTATTAATATTTGGCAGATGCAAGTGTAATACTTGGATAAAGTTATTCTATATTTATTCTTAAGGGGTCAGAGTTCTGAACAGCGACGCGCAACGACCTGTCAACCGTAATTGGCGTACGCGCCCGTCACACGCGCACGCATATTCAGCGCATTCCTAATTTCCAATAATTAAATGGTCTCATTTATGGTTTTGACAGTGTAATGAGACACTGAATACTCTTACCCTAAATGTTTGGAATTCTTTCATATATAATATAAGATATCGCTTACTTGATACATAAGATTTTTAACATTTTTAACATAAGAGTTTTCGCATTATTTCCTTGACCAATTCTCTCTGTTCTCTTCTATCTCTTAAAATCTATAAGGTTTATTTTATCTAATAACGAAGTGGCGCTTACACAAACAGCAAGTCTGTACGCGCATATACATATACCTCGCTGATTTGCGTCGCGCAAAAGTGACAAAAAATGAGCGAGGTCATGGATGTGATATCTACTATACTCTACAGGTTATTTTTGAGTTATTGTAATAATACACGTGGTGTATCGGTATCAAGTAGGCAGAACCTTGTATAGACGAAGAGCTTATGGTTAGGAGTCACGAGTGCAGAGCGTTAACGCTTAATTGATTCGGCAGCCTCAGGAGCGCCGGCCGTGCTCGGAGCGCGCGCGCCGTCAGAAGTAGATGACCTCCTCCTCGGT
>LUGF01052804.1:24052-45294 GCA_001625245.1 Calycopis cecrops | reverse complement strand
ACAATTTATGTAGAATTTTTCAAATCTTGCAAAAGGCAGAAATTTATCAATATTACGTGTGTCATATACATAATATATCCATGTGTCAAATGCATGGTAGTGTGTGTAAAGTTTTATATAATAAATTAAGGGTATTACATTGCTCAATGACCTTGGAGAATCTGTCACTGAGAAAGTCATTATTTTTTAGCGCCACCTATTAACATATGTACGTCTCATAACATCTTTCATATTGAAAAGAACCAAAGATTAAACAAGTGTCAGATGTGTCACAATATTTTAGTTGTATTTACCTATTTTACTCATTTTATTTTATTAACAGTTATTTAGCATATGTTACTTTGATATTGAAAAGAATTAGGATGACCTTGTGATTTTAGCAAGGTCAGTAGAGCTTTGCTGCATTGCAGCCGAAACGGGGCGGAACTACTAGAGATTTCCTTTCCTCAGGTGATACTGGCGTGCAAACTATACGCGGACGTCGCTAAAATGGCAATGGCAATGGCACGCATGGCGTTGTACGGGTAACCAACCTGAGTAGACAAGCTAGCTACGAAGACCACAAAAAGTGGTAACAAACCACATAGCTTGGGCCTACGTTACTGTTGTTTGGGCGGCGGCATGCTTACTGGCAGGCACCCCTCCATGGGAAATGAACGCCAAGGTACAGGCAAAGTTATACTGCTGGGAGAGCCAGCGTTGACAGGGTCAAGGAGAGATGGAAAATCGGGCTGGAAAACTCCCCATATGGCGTAAAAACCATTGGGGTGCCAACTACCGTACAGGATAATGTAGATAATGACTGAACATGGGTGCTTCGGTCATTACGTGCAGAAAATAGGACGGGAGACAGCTCCGGTCGCCATTAGTATGGGAAGTCGGACGACACGGCTCAACACACTCTGTCAGACTGTACTAAATGGACCACTACGAGGGTGGCCCTAGCGGTAGAACTTGGCGGCCATAGTCTTTCGCTGCACAACATCGTCAGTAAGATTCTCGGCAGCGAGAGGTGTTGGGATGCTTTCTTCTCCTTCTGCGCAACCATAATTCAGCAGAAAAAGTCTCCGAGAGAGAGTGAGAGTTGCGAGCTGATGCACTCCCCATCGGCGAGGAAGAAACAGGCAGGCGTCGGACACGATAGGCCCGTCAACTACACTGAAGGGTCCCTTAGCGCCCCAATAACGGCGAGATGGACGAGCCGCGGGGATTTAGTGGGTGAACCGGCAATCGGCCAGGAGTCCCACACTTCTCGGGGCTCACTCCACGAGGGCTGGTGCGTAACGTATTCCCCTGCTTAAAAAAAGTGATACCGGCGCGGCGTAGTAAGTCATGCTATTCCCCCCGAAGATGCTGCAACCTTGTCGTGGTTGGCGACTTGCGTGCATTTGTGGTCTCCAAGGCTATCCCGAACAGGGCTACCCCTACGGGACAGTTTTGGGTTGTAGGGGCCAGAGTAAAAGCAGCTCGACTCGGGGTCCTCCACCCGTCCCCTGATTCAGCAGAGGGCGGCGTGGACAGGAATGAGTGGCGGGACCCCTATAAGGTGGCATTGCACTGTTTCACGTCGTAGCAGGGGTTGTTCAGAGGTAGCCGGACAAACACCAAGTTGAAGTCTGCCTGTCGCTAGAGGGATACTGTTGCTTGCAGATCCGAGACCCTCCAATTATTGCGGCTGAAGGCAACCGCAGGGCTTTAGTCGGTATTACACTAAGTGTCGAGTCTGAAATACGTTTAGGGACCACCCGGGCTCCCGGGTATTCACCTGCAAAAATAAAAAAAATCCAAGCAGTTTGTGGGTTGCCCATTGCCGGAGGGTCTAACCAAATGGTAGGCACAAACCATTTGGTTAGTGTTATCAAATTTGCTGATTCTCTGGGCCTGTCTCCGTCAATAGATGTTAGAAGTCACTGTTTATTATGTAATCTGCTGCTTATTTGTCTTCGCATTTCGATCAGGATTTGAGATAAGAGTGGACTCGTTGCACGAGCGATAGCTGGGCAAGGCTCGTTTACATGCTGACAGGTACTACTATATGCTTTTAATGTGCCTCTGATGATGATCAGATAGGCGCTTATAGGTTCTCGGAAATAAAAATAAAATGATTTGATTTTCAACATTCCTCTAAGTTTAAGGTAGAGGTTTTAAATAATTAAACATTATTAAATCGATACATTTTGGGTAATCTCTACATAGTATAAAACAAAGTCGATTTCCTCCGTCTGTGTGTCTGTATGCTTAGATCTTTAAAATGACGTAACCGATTTTAATGGTTTTTTTTAAATAAATAGAGTGATTCAAGAGGAATGTTTATATCTATAATATTTTTCCAGTTCAAAATCCACGTTGAGGAAAGCTGCGGGCGGAAGCTAGTAATTAATATTTTATTATTTTAAATCTAAATGTGTGAAATGTGAACAGGTTGGTTTGTCAATTAGCGGGACTGATGGACACTGTAAGATGTCCTGGACACTTTTTGCGTCGGTATTTTCTTCAGCCTGATCTAGTTTATAGCTAGCTCTTGCTTGTTATTATTGCCTGTAAAATATATGGCGGATTTTTAATTTCCATACTACAATTATAAGTAAAGGCCCAGCGTCGATGTCAATTTTGTAGAGTATTAGTTTGACCATACTAGCGCAACTAGTGTCAGGTCTTAATTTTATCTATGACAAGTTTAAAAATCTAAAATAAATTGTTAGCTACTTTACATATATTTACAAACATAATTTCTACGTCGTATTTATATCGGTATTATTTAAAATATTGTTTCATTCATAAACATAAGAATTTGCAAACTTTTCTAATTTATTTTGAAGAAAAAACGCATGTACATCCACTCGCCACGAGCGCCGCAGCGACTTTGAAATGACATCTCCCAATTGTCATCAAAGGCCATTGCGGGGGTGCTTCTGGTGGGGTTATAGTGAAATTTCTTATTTTTCTTGTTTATTTAAAAATAAGATAAGAAATAGAAAAAATAAACAATACGGATTGTTAAATAACTAATCACAAGTTTTTTGACATAAATATCATGTCGGAATATTAAGCCGTTATCGAGAGAAAATGCAATATATCCAAAAAAATTACGATTTACATCAATTATTTAAAAAAAATTGGGCCTATTAAAAAAATATATAAACAATACAATTTATTAATGATTAATTGAAATATAACATATATTTTTTTAAACTATAAATACATGTAAGGATTCATCAAGAAACTTCTCTGAACCTAGTGCTTTTTTCGCGTTTTAGCGATGTAATGCCCTTAAAGTACTTTATAAACATTATTATTAAAAAAAATGCGTGATCTGGAGAAATTAGCGTTCTGCATTTTACTTATACTTAAACTATAAGTGTGCCAAATTTCATACTCCTCCGTCCGCGCAATTTACGTAAAAATATTCCTAAAGTGTTTGCTTCACGTATTAATATATCTAAGATGATATCGGCAGTGATGCACCTTTACAAGTACGATACAGAAGATTGTTCTCTATATATATTTTTCTAATTTATATCCAAGGTTTATTCAAGGGTTTCAGAAGAAATTTTTTTTTTTTACAAAAGAACTTATCTTATGTTCCAATTTTCGCTGTGATTGCAATTGGAAAAGAGATTTTGAATTTTCATTTGTACTTTGTATATCTGCAGCCTGCATTCTATATCAGTTTTTCAATAGATTACTCAAACAATTTTGATAAAAAAAAAACATTTTCTTTAACATATTCAGGCGAAATGTGCACCAAATTTGTCAATCCGTGCTCACGTATATTCAAAACGTAACCTTTAAAAACTATTGATTAATTATCATATTTTTTTTAGCTGTGGTTAATGTTAACAAAATACGGCATAGTGCTTAGGTCGTCGAAACACGATTAAAGAATTTTGCCTCGATAGAAAAAAATCGTAAACTTTAGTGAAAAAACACTATTTCTGACGTTTCCATCAATTTTTAAATCCATACTATTCAATAACTATCAAAGTTATTTCCACAACTAAAATATGTATCTATTTCCAATAAGTAATCGAAGAAATTTTAGGAGTCACTTTTTTTAATAAGCGTATGGTTAATTTTATAAAATAATATTAATCTAAATATTGTCTTTATTTTCGAGCGCCGTCCACGCAAAATTAACTAGGCGGATCGCAATTGGGACCCATAGCGCCTTAATGCAATTGTAGGTGCGTTATATATATAAAAAAAGTAATTGCCTATTCAATATTGATCCCAAAAACGTATCCTAATTTTTAATTAAAGAGGTGAAGATTTTGATAAAAAAAATTAAAGTTGAAAATATATTTTTAAAATTTAAATACGTTAAGTACTATCAAAAATACATAAAACCTTAACTTGTGAAATATGTTTTGGTTCAGGAAAATTATTTTGTAAGTAGATATTATTAAAGTTCGACATTTTTGTCTGAGTCACGTTTGTGAATAGGAAACTCAGTTTTCGCCTCGATAGTGCACAAAAGAACAGTGATAAATAAAAAATGTTTTACTATTACTATAATTTGTGCGCTGTAGCATGGTGCGGGTGACAGTTTCAGGAACGTTTCGATTCACACTTTAAAATTGCCGTAATTTAAAAGTTACAACTTATTATTTCATATGTGAACATTACATCACTTCTTATATGTAGTAAATGAAATTAAACCGAACCACACTTTTCGACACTTCAAATGAAAATTAATTGAAAAAAAAATTATGCTAATTCTTATGCGTATAATGTAACGCTATAGTGATGGGATGAACTGCTACTATGGATAGTCGATGATTTTTAAATAAAAAACGCAAAATGTGCGTAGTTGAATTTTTCTTGTTAAAAAGTCTATTAAAGGTACATTAATAAAACACGAGAATAACGGGTAACAAAAAAAAACATTTATTCGTCTATGATATCGGAGTCATCAGAATAATATAAATAGTTCGTTTTGTACACGTGTTGTAAAATATAGGTACTATTTTTTTGATAAATTACTCTGTGCAAGTGAATATGACACTAATTTTAGTCACAATATTGAAGATAATTAGATTTATGCTGCGTCAATCGTTATAGATAAAAATAGATAGAATTGAAATAAAATAAATATAATAAATATCTGTGGACTTTTACACACCACGTTAGTCTGGCCCCGTGCTAAGTACCGTAAGGACTAGTGTTACGGGTACTAGACAACGGAAATATATTTAATATGTTTAATAAGTTTAAGAAATTTTATATATTTAAGATTTTTATTATAGAAATTTAAATAACACGTATTTAAACATCCATGACCAAGGCGGGATTCGAACCCGACGCCACTGGCGCAACATGCTCTACTAACCCGAGCCCTGTACCACTGCGCCAGCCTGGTCGTCAATGTAGCATCGACATGGTCGAATAATACCACATCCCTAGGCATGTGACCTTGACAGACGTTAACGTCAAACAGGCAGCTGTCTTCCGCACCATGCTACAGCGCAAATAGTATAACCCTTTCATTTCTCAACTTAAATTCTCAAGAAAGGAGACCGATACGCTTCCATACATTCTTGGGCCAAGATTGTAATACGATGAAAGTTGTGTCGGTACTAACATAGTCTAAGTCACTAACACACTCACAGAAAATTTTATGGATTATGATAATCTGAAAACAGAAATATAAGATATTTAGTAAAGGGGAGGATATATTACTACTTAGTGTAACAGTTAACATTTATAGGTACCAGCAATTGATATTTTTTAAGTAGTTTATTTTTCATGCCTATAAAGGTGAGTAGTAGCACTGTCAGCAGTAATCTGTGGTAGTAGGAGGTACCGGCCTGTAACTGTCCTACTCCTGGGAAGAGGCTGCGCCTTTTAATCACGAGGTCGCATTTTCAATCTCCGAGCTAAAAGCCCAAAATCACATATTTTGGGATGCCATCAATTAATTATTGATGCTAGCTCTCAGTGTGTGTTGTTGTTATGAAAACGCCACTGTCACTCAAATGCTTTGAGCATTTAACCATAATTGGTCAAATACTCAAAGCTTTGTGTATTTAACCATAATTGGTTAAAGCTCAAGCTTTTGAATGTACAAGCAAGTTGGCTCAATAGTCAAAGCTCAAATGTCAAATCGATTATTTAAATGTTAATCGATAACTAATGTGTCTTCTTTTAATATTATGAACGATTTAATAAATGATTATAATAGGTCTTTTCCTATGAAGTTGCCGTTTTGTCGTACTGGTCATTTCAAATCAAAATGATTTGTTTCTGGCTGATAATTCTAATTTCAAATTAATTGTATTTAAAAAACATGGTATTATTTTTTATAAAATCGTCATTTGTTTAATAGTTAGTGTTTGGTTTTCATCGCATTCGAACATTTTATGTTATCATGGATATGTAAAAAATTCGAGTAATTATGGAATATGAGTACCGTCGTGGTAGCAAAGCGGCACAAGCGGTACGCAACATCAATGACGTTTACGGAGCAAACACTACAAACGAACGCACCACCCGTTCTTGGTTTGCCCGCTTCCGTGCTGGAAATTTTGACCTGAAAAATGAACCCCGTGATTGTCCGAAAAATTTGGTCGACAATGACGAATTAAGGGCGATTCTGGAAGCTGATGATACTCAAACTACGGCTGAATTAGCAGCAGCTTTCGACGTTAGAATCAAAACAATATTGATCCATTTGCGTCAAATTGGCAAGGTAAAAAAGCTCGACAAATGGATACCCTACGAACTCAATGATCGCCAGCGCGACTTGTGACTTGTGACGAGAAATGGATCCTGTTCGACAATCGTACACGCTCAGCAAGTTGGTTGGACCCTAGTTCAGCACCCAAACAATGCCCTAAACAAAAACTTACCCCTAAAAAAGTGATGGTGACTGTTTGGTGGTCTAACGCGTGTGTTATTCATCACAGCTTCTTACCAAACGAGACGAGCATTACCGCAGATGTGTACTGTGAAGAACTGAACACAATGATGGAGGAGCTCGCACGTCTCCAACCAGCTTTGGTCAATCGTTCGGCTCCACTGCTCCTGCACGACAACGCACGACCTCATACTGCACAGCAGACGGTCTCCAAGCTACAGGAGCTGGGGTTGGAAGTTCTTCGTCATCCGCCGTACTCACCAGACCTTGCGCCTACAGACTTCTGCTTTTTCCAGAATTTGGATAACTTCATGGTGGGAAAAAAGTTCAATAACCGAGAGGCAGTACAAGATGCCTTTGAAGAATTTGTTGCCTCCCGTCCAGCAGATTTCTTCAAAAAGGGCATCAATAAGCTACCAATGCGTTGGCAAAGATGCATTGACTGCAAGGGTTATTACTTTGATTTATAGAAATAAAAATTATATAAAAAAAAATACGTTTCATTTATTTCATGAAAAACGGCAATTTCATAGGTACCTAATAATACTTTGACTGATGAAATTGACTATTTGCACACACTTAGACAGTACCTACAAACTAGCATTTTTAAAAATATTTATATAAATCGATAGTAGTCGTTTCTCTTTTCGGATTACGCTTAGAGATGATTTTTGGAAGTTTGAAGTAGAAAAATGTTAATTTTTTGCACCATATCTCAACTTCAACTAGGCCCAGAAATTCTCATCTCTACACCACACTTCAGTCTCGGTAATCAACACGATAGTTAGAGATCATATGGCACTAGCAGGTCTTCTTGTTTTAAATCTGTAACTACAAATTGTATTTTGATAGTAATTCAATTGCACCAGTTTGCATAAATCCGTTTGACCGGAGCTCGCCGGGGTCGTGAATTAGGTTACAGGTTAAACTAGTTCATGTTCTATATATCCTAGCTGCAACCCAGCGACATCAAAAGTGAACACGATCAATACTATATAGTTTTAGCGGCAGCTTTTAGTACTCAGAAGCACTGTATTTTATAATTCAATTTATTTAATTTGATATGCATTTTATACTGTTAGTGATAGACCGCATATCGAAATTCGACCTCAATTATATAAAACTAACCTAAAAAAACTTTTTTATAAATAAAAACTAAATTGCATAATATGGCATAATATGTTTCACATTGCCATAAGTTACTATTAACATGTTCAGTCTTAGATATAATCTATATCTATATTATACAATATTGTTGATAAAAGCGAGAGGCATTAAATGAAACCACATACCTATACTATAAGTGCCTACAGTTATTCCGAAACTGTTAAAAAAAAGTTTACGACAAGTATACGAATATACTTTTTACCCGACGGATTTGAAAATTTGAAAGAAGTAAACAATAACAAATCACTTTGATTATAATATAACTACGCCACGCGAACAAAGTCGCAGGCACCAGCTAGTGTATATATATTACATACTTTATCTAAGTGTTCAGTAGACAGCATCGGAACTACAGCTGCCATTTTGTGAATGTCACACCGTTGTCAGTTTCTGAAGTGTGATCTCTACGGGGCAGTGTTGATAAGAAATAGAAATAAAAGTTCCACATCCCATCGCTCCTACATTTTCCTATCATTTGGTTTTAATTTGCAATACATTACTTTATACATTACTTAGTAAAATTATTATTCTATATATTAATACGTGAAGCAAGACCTTCGGGACCATTTTTAAAACAACTGCGCCAAATTTCATACTGCTCCAGTATGAAATTTGGCACACTTATAGTTTACGTGTAAGAGAAGTGTTTGTATGTGTTTGTAAGTGTTAATATTTTTTAATAATAATGTTTATAAAGTAATCTCGCTCTGTGATCTGTCGCCCCGAAGATGCGGCTACCTTGTCGTCGTGGGGTGGCGAGGGCTTGCGTGCTTTTATGATCCCAAGGCTATGCCGGACAGGGCATACCGGAAAGGCTTGGGGGGAGAAGCCAGACTAAGAGCAGCTCAGCTGGCGAGTCCTTCACCCGTCCCTCTGAATCAGCAGGTGGAGGTGGATTAGGACGACCGGCGTGACGTGTTCCTTTGGAGTATTGTGACCAGGGGTTAGGATGGGAACCTGGCCCCATTGAACGGTACCGACGTTGTAGTACGGACTACACAGAGGCAGCCGGACAGTCCCCAAGAAGGAGAAGTCTGGCTTCATCATCGATGCCTGTTGTTGGAGGGATCCTGTTCCTTGTAGACGCGAGACCCTCCAACTATAAAGGCTGAAGGCGCCTGCAGGGGTTTAGTCGGTAGGGGCAACCCAATTGCCGAGCCCGAAACTGTACCCGATTGAGCCACTCGGGCTCCCGGGTAGCGTACCTAAAGGTATTCCCTACATTAACAAAGGTAAACGATCTGCCATTCTCCGTTGTATTAAAAACCAACGATTCAAACAGCTGCTCAATAACGAAAAGAAGCCATTCATTGATACAAGGTTATAATTTTTGGTTAATCCTCAGTAAATTGGATAACACGATAATCAGATTAAGATTTAATACAACTCAATCATAGTCCACGGGTTTCAATGCAAAGTACTGACAGAAAATTAATTAACGTCTGGAATAGATGCTGAGAACTCTCTTTGTCTCTTCTCTCTTTGTCTTGTTTTTTTAATAAAATTGGGTGTAAAAGACCAGTTAATGACTACGCCCATATACATCCGCAGGGCAACAGTGCGTTCAACAGTAGTGTTGTACGCTACGGATTTTGTGTTTTGGAAGGGAATACGTCGAAGGATCACTTTTTGGCAGTAAAATGACAAATTTGTCTCTTTGGACCTCATTGTAAAGCTATAGTCAACAAGACACGTCACCAGTTATGACAATATATTGGTTATTGGGTGGATCACCTTTTTTGGCTTTGGGTGCACAAAAGCCGTCTTTACACTCCGCCGACAACGCCTACGTAGAAGTAACAGATAAGATGAGTCAACAGCGGTGTGCACTCCGGACCACACTAACGCAGCACGATCAGTGCGATGCCATCGGGTCCACTCGACTTATGGACGCCCAGGGAAAGCAGTGCTTATGTTTAAACGTGAGCTTATAGGAGCGACCAAATCAAGACTGGGACTTGCCGACAACCAGTACCGCAGAGAAAAACATTAAAAGTCATATTCCCCGAAGCACCACATCAGCAACAGTATAAGGATTATCCGACGGGAAGCTATTCAGCCGCCATACCTAGGGTGAAAAAATTGCCGTAATCCGGGATGGATTACAGCAATCTGCAGGACTTACTTTCATGAAAATAACTAAATTAATATAGATTGATACTAATCCTACTATTGTTTGTAAAGCGACTACTGTACGGTCTTGATAAAATTTGTAATGGATATAAATTACTGGAACAAGAAAAGATTTTATGTCTATTTTTAAAATTAACTTGGAGCCAATCATCTAGTTGCGATTAAAATTACCATTATTGTAATATGTATAATAAATATATGACATAGAATTAAAATACTACAATATTTTATATATGATTAAAATAAAATTACCATATAAATTACCAATTAGGTAATAGGGAATATGTGTATGAAATGGAAAATGAAAAAGTTTTTATTCAAAATAGAATTACAGGAATCACTTTTAGAACGGCAAAAAGTAAATCTACACCAGTTTCAACCCTAGCCCTGTCCTGAAAAGAACCGACGAAACTAACTCAGCAGGCCTCATGTTGTGATGAGATGTAAAGTAAAAAATATAAAAATACAAAGAGTAAATACAATAGTAACAATAAATGATATTATAATACAATACAATTTATGAATTTACAATAATTATGGTACAGACACAGCCTAGGAGAAGGATACTAATCCCAAGATGTGGTATCTTAAAATCTGTTACCTTATAGACTATAGTATGCCTTACTATTACCATTATGATTCAAATAATATTTTTTTATATCGTATAAAACATTCTGTAAATGTGTGAACGTATTAATACTTTTTTATATAATTTTTTTATTAATTAGAAAATAATTATTGAAAAGTGCAAAAATTGCACAGGAAAAATTAGGTGAAACGCAACGTCATTGGTCGGAAAGAATTCTGACGTCAAAGATCATAAAACTTCATTCGGTCATTGTCATAATATATAATACATAAGTCATTGTCTTGTCTTCTCCGTACTCATAACTCAGTGCGTCGTTTGTATTTAAGTGTTGATTTCTTTGATTATATACACGTCTAGATGGAGCATTTCAAATAAACATCGTAAAGAAAACGTCTCATTTTTCGCACAATGTGTGAGTGACAGTTATGTACAGATTGTTATAAAACCGTCAATGTGTGCGTGTAAAGGGATACCAACAGCATAAAAAATTACCCTTAATTTTGTTACTAAATCAGGAGGAACTAACAGCAAACAATAAAATAGGAATATACATATGAATATATGGTCTATATAGATTTTTTTAAAGAATGTATGATAATTATTATTAAAAATAAATTATGATTTTTTTTATCAATGAGAGAGAGAGAGTTTATTATTATTATCAATGAGAAGATTTCCGAGGGTATTTTTAGTTTTATAGATCGCTATATAAGTATTAGAATTTTTTTACTTGATAATAAGACTCCAAATATACTTTATGAATCAGTTTTATTTATGCACAGTCAGTGTTACATAATATAAAATATGTTAACAATACTTATAATGACATCTTAAGTTTACGCGAATGTTGCACATTATAATAAAGCTATTCAAACGGCCTCACGGATCATCCTTGGATGGAATCGGTGTTATTTAGCGAGGATTTGTGCTTTATCAAATCTTATATCTGACGACCAGGCTGGCGCAGTGGTGCAGGGCTCGGATAAGCGGAATATATTGCGCCAGGGGTCGCGGGTTCGAATCCCGCCTTGGTCATTGATGTTTATCTATGTATTATATGTATTTTTCAGTAATAAAAATCTTAAATATATAAAACTTCTTAAATTTATAAAATATATTTCCGTTGTCTAGTACCTGTAACATAAGTCCTTACGGTACTTAGCACGGGGGGTAGAATAACGTAGTGTGTAAACTCCACTGTTATATATTAAAAAAAACTTCCCTTTAGTTTTGGAAAATTACCCTACTTTTCTAGTGACAACACCGTACCACTAGTAAATTATTGTGAAATTAATATTCGTATTTTCTTAACAATACTTACGTAAATTTAAAAACTAACCGGTGAAATAAGATCTTCTATTTGTTATCAGATTTTCCTGCATGGTTATGACACAGTTGAACAGATCAAACCGGAATATTTATTTTTTTATTGAGAGCTCAGAATCGCGTTACGGTCTAGATGACACTGACTTAAGCGAAGAGCGTCTCTACCAGATATAGTAGAGACGTTTTACGGCGCTTTCAGGTGGTAGATGCGGTATCTAGACGTGTATATAATCAAAGTGTTGATTTATTGTGATTTTATGATATTACAGTGTAAACTCTTTATAACGTTATCCTTTATAATGATAAACTCCCTATAAGGTAGAAGTGAGCACAACTTGGTTGGTTTGCGTTAAAACCCACATATTGATACACTCTCTGTAGCGATACACCCATTCTCTATTACAAAGAAATGTGTGTGAAATTTTTAGACAGCAAATATTTATTATCGGTGTTATTGTTTATGTTATGTTTTTGTTACCCTTAACTGCCTTGAACACGTGCAGCATGACGTATTATTTTCTCGGAAGTGATCAAAACGGTCTTCAACTAAGCATACTGGGTACCTGTCGTATTATCAGTCGTAAATCTACTTTGAAACTGTTAACATGGCCAGTAAAAGGCAGTCTAAGACATATTAAAGACATGTATTAAAAATTCTTGTTAATTTGGTTGTATTTTTTATTCATTCCTTATAACGATAACTCTCTATAACGACAAAATATGCTCAGTCCCTTGAGCTTCGTTATAAAGAGTTTACACTGTACATTTATTTTATTTAAGTTTAGTAGAAAGACTCGCAAGAAAATAATGATTTTACATCTACTGAAATAAAAGCAAGGTAAATATTGTGTTTATTCGATCTTCCTCGTCTTTTTTGAATATATATTTTAACTTGTACCTCAGTCAAGGAAAATAGCATAAACTTAAAAACTATAAATGAGAGAATATTGTGAAGTTATTTTACGATAAAAAACAGAGACAAGCTTTGTGTTTTTCTATTAGAAACTTAATATTCTGCTCGAACTGCTATCAATTCATGAATTATTTAATGGTTTCAAAAGTAGGAGTTGTACCTACAATGCTGTGGATTATATTAATCTTTTGTTTTATTTTTAGGGTTCCTTATCTCAAAGAGAAAAAACGGAACCCTTATAGGATCACTTTGTTGTCCGTCTGTCTGTCTGTACGTCTGTCAAGACATTTTTCTCAAAAACGCGTGAAGCGATTAAGCTGAAATTTGTGTTAAATACGGAAGTCTGTTACTTCTTAATGCCTTGAAAAAATCACACTTCTAAGTTAATAAAACGTTATAGCCAATTATGCACACATTTTGTATGAAAACGACGAAAAAAACCTATTGGTTACTACTACTACCCGTCGACTTGGAGTTGTGAAAATTGGCAAGAAGTAAGAACTTATAGCACATACATAGAAATAAATCTGAAAAACTAGTAAATTATATGTACCTACCTAGATCACCGGAAAAATCATTACCTACTTATAACAGTAATTCGTTTCCTACTAAATATGTGTGAGCAACCGCAAATGTAAGTTTGTCAATTACATAACCGCCATGAGTAAAGGGACAATTGACAGTATATGTATATCATTTGGATTGTTGCATTTCGTGTCGTTTTTCTAGCCACCAACAGACGTTAAGGCGGACGGAGTCTTGTGAACCAATAACTGGAGTCCCACAGTAAGCTCACGTACACACAGACGGCACACATTGACATATAGTATGCTAGTCACCCACATAACAAGTTTTAATAGCCTTCTTAAATTGTAAATATCATAAATCAAATATATAAAATTCTCGTGTCACAGTTTTCGTTGCCATACTCCTCCGAAACGGCTTGACCGATTCTCATGAAATTTTGTGAGCATATTGAGTAGGTCTGAGAATCGGCCAACATCTATTTTTTTTCATCCCGATATTCCCACGGGATCGAAAGTTACGCGGGTGAAACCGCGGGGCGCAGCTAGTCTAATATATAAAATTCTCGTGTCACAGTTTTCGTTGCCTTACTCCTCCGAAACGGCTTGACCGATTCTCATGAAATTTTGTGAGCATATTGAGTAGGTCTAAGAATCGGCCAACATCTATTTTTCATCCCGATATTCCCACGGGATCGAAAGTTACGCGGGTGAAACCGCGGGGCGCAGCTAGTAGTTATAAATAATTATGTGAGTTATGTAGAAATATTGTATTAAAGACAAAATCATGTGTGTGGTTCGAAAACTTCGTCATCGATACTGCCATGCTGCATTGCAGCTGAATTAGGCAAGCACGACAGGGGAAGTACCTCTCGCTCACACGATATTGATTTAATTTAACAGCCGCGTTTCGTGTGCTGTATGCGTTTTCGTAAAAGGGAAAGGAGCTGGAAGAAAGAGGGCAACGCATCTGTATAACCTCGACGTAGATATGTATGGGCATCGGTAGTCATCAAAAGGATCCAACTGATCGTTTGCTCCCCTATTCTTCATAAAATAATTACTGCGGTTAGTTTTAATTGTTATTTTTATTTTTTTTATTGCTAAGCAAAATTTGGCATAGTACCTATACATGAATTGGACACTATTAGAGGCAATCTCATATGCAGTGAAAAGATGGAAATCTTCCAATTTTGTAGTTCTCATTACTCAGTTTTCAATGGTGCTAGCAGAACGTTTGACAATTCAGTGCAAGACGCTGTGTAAGGTGGTCCACGCAGGTGGCCCGTGGAGGTCGTACGAGGAAGGAGGGCAACGCATCTGTATAAACTCTATGCGTGTGTACTTGTATATTTATGCTATCGGGGTCGGTAGTTGTGAAAATGTCTCCGAATGCTCGTTTGCCACTAATACTATATATAAATTTAACCTCAAAAAAACCCTTTCATAAAAAGAGGTTTGCAATGTTTCTTTTTGTAAAATAGCTAAAACATATAATAAAGAGTCTAATTTCGGTAAAGTGTTTAAAATTAACGTTTACCACCTGGTAAACGTTAATTTAATACGCCACCAGATATCGAAACCAATATACGGAGGGGATTATAAATGACAGGAGTTGTCAGTCCCGCAAACATATTCCTTGTAGAACTTGGAACTCTATTTCGTCGACCCAAGAGCTTTTTGCACACGACGTCTGCATGTCAGTTTTAATATGTGTTGTGATTGAAACAAAGGAATTTAATTAAGCTGCCAATATGAAAATTGAAAAGTTTCGCGATTGCACATCCGGCTGCACATTTTCATCCGACCGCCCGAAAGAGCGAGATGTAAAAATACAATGCCTAGTCACAGCATGAACGGTTTGAAGGAATATAGCGCGTGAGGTTCTCGAAGAGTCGTGTTGATACCTTATCAGCGTGACAAAATAGTGACCTATCATGTAATAGTAGCATAACCAACTGTCGTATAACGAAGGGTATTAAAACACGAGTGCGAGTTTTTGAAACGAGCGAACGCGAGTTTCAAAATAGTACCTCACGAGTGTTTTAATACCCGTGTTATATGTATTTTCATACACTACTTTATCTTCACTAATGCAATTAATCAATTAATCAATTAATCAAACATTGCGAAACATTAAATTCACGCGTATTGCCCCATTCGTTGTTGGACCGACGACTGTTTGACCGACGAGGCGACGACTGCTTGACCGACGATTTAAAATGTAATGTTCTTTGAAAATAAATATTTTTATTAAATACTTTAATTTGATTGCAAAAATTGCGGCGCGTAAATATATACTTTTTATAATTCAATGTTAAAATACTAGCTTCAATGTTGAAATATAATGTGAAAAAATCACATGACTTTACTTTTAAATTTCTACTAAACAGTAGATTATTCGTTCTGTGGCGTTCATTTTTGCTTTCATTTTTTTGTAGAGCTTTGTCTCTTTCTCGCAAATCCTTCGCAAGCTGGCATTGAACCAATGAGAGCGCAGCTGCAGCGCGCGCAGGGCCAATCAGGAGCGAACGCGCGATGTTAGGATTTTGAAATAAGGCTTTCTCACCACTCTCTCTCTCTCTCTCTCGCTCTCACACAGTGTTATAATGAGATTTTACGATATCGATTTGGATATTATAACATCGTGTCAAATTGCTTAAATTGAGTTTTTTGTTGTCTGAGCTATAACAGTAGTTATTATAAGTCAAGTATTGGGAACATAAGTAGAATGTTACAACATGAGTGTAGATAAACGTAATAAATGTTTAAACTTTTCTGTATTATGTTACTTGTTGGCGCGACCGTGATGTCATTATGCGGCTCAAGCGGAAGATCGGTGCCGACGTCAGTCAGCAAATGATGATGAAAACATAAGTAGAATGTTACAACATTAGTGTAGATAAAAGAATAAAGGTGTTCGCATATTATGCCAACTCGTCGCCGACTGCACTCCAACTCAACTCGACGTGTGGCATTCAAATGTTGCTTTATGTCGAAAAAGTTTTATGTTGTTTTCTTAAGAAGGAATTAGTCAACGAGTGGGACCAGGCGTTGATGTCGCGTCGCCCATCTCTTGACTGCCACCGATCTGTTGACTAACATACTCTTAAAAATCACAACATAAAGTTTACATTTGAATGCCACAAGTCGAGTTGAGTTAAGAGTGGAGTCGGCGTCGAGTACATATAATGTGCGAACACCTTGAAAAGGAGTAATGATTTTAGATTATTTGGACACAGTCTTATCTAAGTGAAATTTTAAAAAGATGTCATTTAAAATATTTGTAATATCTAATGATTATAACTACTATAAAAGAAGAAAAAAGTGATCACAGCTAATCCTAATTATGATGCCTGTCACTGTCTGCATGCATTATGTATCAGATGACAGCAGCAGCATGCTACAGGGATGTCTGTTCAGATGTCAGATATTACCACGGAGCTAATGCAGAGAGGAGGGTGTTGTAATTAGATTTCCATATGAAACAATGCGTGAGCATATGCGGAGTGAGGGGGCAATAAATCCCGCCCACTACAGTGGACTAAATAGTCCGGTCCTTATCTATTCGATCTTAATAAATAGTTTGACTATCTCATACTACATCTCATCATCTTACTAGTCTTTTTAGCAAACTTTTTAGTTTTAAATTGGCACCGTCACCCCTCTGTGATTGCTCAATAGAAGGCGACGAACATGAACAAACCGCACATCATATCCTATGGGAGTGTAGTGTTTGGCAAGCTGAGAGAAATGTAAATATGCTAGATAACATCCGTAGTGTTACTGGTGTAGTCTGTTATAGCGACCTCGTGGTCAATTTAGGGAACTTTCGTGCTTACAAACAATTTTGTCATAAATATTACTGTCTGCAATTAAATGTAACTCAACCATAATAATACCAGGGGTATTATTATGGTTGAGTTACATTTAACAACAAAGTTTCTATATCAATTCATTTATTTATATTTCCGTGGTGCATAGTAACCGGGCTTCACCTGGCTGCTCTCTCTACTTCCTGGCTTATTTAAAGTCACTGCAATCTTATACTGTCTCCCGTTTTCATTAGGGAGGGAAATTGGAATTACTTCCTACTCCTCCTACTTTCCTCTGATAAAATTCGTTACGGGTCCCAAGACAGATTTAGCTTTTCCCTCGGGCACCCTGCGATCATATCAAAGGGTCAAGTGTGGTTGCCGCTGTTGATCCTGGCGACACAGGAGTAGCAGCGGTGGGAAGGAGTGGTGGGCCAAAGCCCGTATATCTCACACTACATGTCGTATGTACAAGGACGTACTCAGAAGTTGGTTTTGTTCATAACAAATTATGTTTAAGCGTAATCGAACGAGAATGTTATTAGATTATAAAATCTTATTCATATAATAAATGCGACAGTTTTTATGTTTGTTACTCCTTCATGCAAAAACTGCTGAACCGATTTTCATGAAATTTGGCACACACAGAGAGTAACTTGGATTAACACAGGATAGTTCTTATCTTTAAAAAATGTTCCTATGGGATGCCATGGGATGATTTTCCACGATATCGAAATTTACGCGGGTGAAACCGCGGGGCGCAGCTAGTTGTATTTACGTAAGAGTGTATGTAGGTACGTATGAATGTATACGTGCATAATTCTTACATTAGGCCAAACGAGTCTGACGTTATGTCGTATGCCCATAGGTTATGATGAAATTTATAGCATAGTACATATATATATTTAATTATTTTAATTATAATGCCCATTATTTTAGTAACAATTTCATAGGGGATAAACGAGCACCCCACCCAGGCCACCGTTTGTCGACTATGCTTTAATAATATATTTTCCCAAGCTGACCCCTGGGACCCCAATACTCCAAAGAGCACACCTTCAATGCGTCCAATGCGTGCGAATCGGAGCCGCCAGTCGTCTCTATTCACGCCGCCGCGCGCCGTCTGCTGATTCTGAGCGAAGGGTGGAAAACTCTTCAACTTGGCCGCTCTTTGTCTGGCCTCTCCCCCCAAACCTGTCCGGCATAGCCTTGGGGATCACAGAGGCATGCAAGCAACAGTAGGATCTTCGGGGGACCGCAAGTCCCCTGTCTGACCCGCTATCGAATAGTTCCCATTTTCATTTTCTAAGATTTAATGTATAATAAATACGAGGGGTGATCCAAAGGTAATGATAATCAGTAATAAATACAACGAATATGATAATAAAAAAATAATATTTTTCGACATAGTCTCCCAACGGACATTGTTCATTTAGTCCATCTCTTTTCTAAACCTACAATTCCCTTAGAAAAAAAACTTTATCTTGACTCTCAAAAAAAATCTTAACGGCGGCCATCACTTCGCAATCGTCCTCAAATTTCTTGCCACGGATGTGTTCCTTCAGCCGAGGAAAGAGAAAGAAGTCACTGGGGGCTAGGTTCGGCGAATAGAGAGCCGGTCGATCTCTTTTTATTTACCTCAACCCTTTAAGTTCTATTATTTAAAAATGAAGTCAAGAGGTTGAGCGCCGCGCCTCCTATACCATAATGGTGTAATTTCCTGACTAATGTTCCGTGCTGTACACAGTCAAAGGCTTTGGAGAGGTCGCAAAACACACCTAGCGCATCCTGCGAGTCCTCCCACGCCCCAAAAATAGAAGTAATTAAACTGACACCAGCATCTGTAGTAGAGCGTCCTTTTGTAAAACCAAATTGCTTGTATCTTGACTCTCAAAAAATTCTTTAACAGCGGCCATCACTTCGCTATCGTCGTCAAATTTCTTGCCCCGGATGTGGGTGTGTGGGGAGGGACTTCTACCAATTCAAAGCCCGCTTCTTTAATGGCAGCCATGGCAACTAAATTATTTGTACTACAATTTCTTCTGTTTTTTTTACGTTTTCTTGACGAGGAACGTGGGTGGCAGTCCTCTCAACTCTCTGGAATCATTATATCACCTATTAAATGATTTTTGTACCTGACCTACCTAAGTGATTAGATGACATTTAATTATTATTATTCTGTGCATTAGAAATAACCGGTTATCATTACTTTTGGATCAGCCCTCGTAAGTTCTTTAGCTTCATAATACTACTTATATTTCAAAAGCTTGTACAAAACGGTCTTGATTAAATTTGTATAGCATATAGATTACTGGAACAAGACAAGATTATTTTATTATTAATTATTAAAAATAAACCTTTTGTCGTGAGTCGGGATCCTTTTGTTGTGATAAAAATTACTGTCTCATATAAGTATATGGAGAACGGCAAATCTTGTACCCATAGTAATATTACATTAAGATTTCTAACGTTCTTATAGTGAAATAATCTTATTATGTATTTTCATCTAAAAATATTTTAGCCCTTTGCTAAAAACATCTAAAAATCATGTTTGCAAAATTTACAATAACTAAAATAGATTGCTTACAGTGTTTGTAAATTTGCATCATTCACACATTAAAAGGATGAATATAAATATATTTTTAAATAAAGACAAGAAGTACCTACATTAATAAAGGACCGAACTGTACAGTAATTATAGGGTATTTTCATAGATATCTTCTTTATATCTCTATGGCTATTATGCATTATGTAACTATTTCTACAATATAGACTATATAATGTTAATTTAAAACGACGTAGATACGTACGATGCGTGGTCCACGCGTCGTCCACCTATTAACAACTTACAAAGTTGACTAATTCACTCTTAAGAAACAACATAAAGTTTACATTTAAAAGCCATACGTGGAGTCGCGTTGGAGTGGCATCGGCGTCGAATTGGTATAATGTGCAAATACCTTAAATCAGATAAAGTAGCACAATGTACTGAACCCTAACAATTACCCTAAATTTTATAGTTTCGGAGAGCCCTCATCACTGAATATAGAGAGCGGAATTGTACATGACAGGAGTTGTCAGTGCCGCAGACATATTCTTTGTTCAACTCGGAACGCTATTTCATCCGCCGCGCCGTAGAGCTTCGTGATACGGAGGCAGCACACGATGTTTACTGACAGGTAGCTGTCAGTTCGTAAATCGTTTGCGGTCCAATCAAGGTTTTAATTGAACTGCCAATGTGAAAATTGAAATGTTCGCGATTGCATTTCCGGTTGCACATTTTCAACCAAGCGTCAGAAGGAGGGTTATGTATATTCCTTTTTTCTTTGTCTCAGCATGAACGATTAACGGAATATAGCGCATGAGGCGCTAGAAGTCGTGTTGATACGTCATCAACGTGACAAAATAGTATCCTACTTTAATCGTCTAGAAAGGAGTTGGCCGAAATAAGAGAGCCCAGAAGGTCGACTATGTATTTTGGGGCATGGGCTTAGCAAAATTCACTAAAATTCCTTGCCACAGCATGAACGGCTTGATGGAGTTTAACGTATGAGGTGCTGGAAGAGTCGTGTTGATAACGCGAGTGACACTTCAAAAAGTGTGTGCGTTAGACCACGCAACTGAAGTAAAACTTAACTATTGATTTAATACATAAATTCATTACCGTAGTTACACTGACGTAACATGTCATATGATATTTGTTTTTAAATAAAAAAAAGTTTCACTTAAATCTAATTTAAAATTTGAATGACAATTTCTAATATACTTGGTCTGGCCATATACAGGGTGTGGCGTAAAAAAGTTAAGTACCCAGTTAGTGTAAATCGTAAGCAAAAACTGAGTCCGTAGTACGAAAGCCAAATTCACTTTTTAAATAAATCAAACACGTGGAGGTACAGAGAGGTATGCGCAAGAGACG
>LUGF01052804.1:0-16775 GCA_001625245.1 Calycopis cecrops | reverse complement strand
AAGTACACATAATTTTACTGTCGGAATTTTTACCAGTTGATTAACATTATAAACTCTTTTGAATGAACACATAAACTATACATGGCCGCAACTAAGCCAAAATTACACACTGTGCATGGGACAAAGTGATTTTAACTAATTATTTTATTATTATTTTTTATTTCAATGTATTATTGATTCTGAACCAAACCTGAAAATTTGGCCGGTGACCAAAAAATAACCCTGTATTAATATTGCAGCTAATAATAATATTAGGTTGATTTCGCTCATATCGTTAGTGCACATTCATATTCGTCGTTAGTACTTACCTTAGTACCTATCATCGTAAGTACATTGTCCGTCGATGGTTTTAAAGGATGTAGTATTTTTTTTTTTACTTTTTTTAGTGCTTTTCCATTTTCTTTGTCTATAATCAAATTACATAGTCAACAAAACAGGGACAGAAGATTCTAAAGCTCGATAGAACAGGTTAAGGATAGTTATTTGACGGTTGAATTTTCGAGTGTATATTTGCTAGAATATACCTAGGTATAAATTTTATAATTTTATATTAGGGAGCGTTCAAGTATTACGTAATGCAATTTGGGGGGGGGGATGTCTTGTAAAACGTTACGGTGCGTTACAGTTGCGGGAGGAGGCTTTCGAACAACGCGTTACGTAACACTGTTATTTTTTAAATAAAAAAAATTATATCCCAAGTTGGCAAAATTAGGACAAATGCAATTTAAGTTTTTTGCAATTTAAGTAAAAATATGATGAGTCGTGGGTTACGTAACGTTTTTTAGGGAAGACTACACAACAAACGTTACGGCGCGTTACATGGATGGAGGGAGGTTCAAAAATCTTCAAAAATTGCGTTACGTAATACTTGAATACTCCCTTAATTTAATAATGTAATTTTATATTAAACGGTAAGAGGCCGCTGAATCGGGCCGGCACGACCCGGGAGGTACCTCTCGCTTACACGAGACCGGCATAAAGTAACAGCTGTGCTCTCGCGTTTTGTGGGGTATTTAAGTAGCCGGTGGCCCATTGAGGTGGGAGTGGAAAGGAGGACAGCGCATCTGTATAGCCTCTATTCGGATGTCGGTAGTCATGAAAACGGCTCCGAATGCTCGTTTGCCCCCCTATACCAAAAAAAAATGTTACCTTTTATAGCGAAATATCGTCTCATAAAATTACATATAAGTGATTTATAAAATGTAGTATAGTGTAATTGAAAAGAAGGATAAACTAATTTGATCATTTAAGAGACAGCAAAATTTGTGACAAACCTAGACAAAACTAAAGAACCCTAAAAATCATATCTCTTCACCCCTTCACTTTTATGAGCTGATATTTTGTATTTAAATGCAATACTTTGCATTAAATACAAAATATCAGCTGCAATACTTTATTACGTTAATATTTTACATTAAAAAGAAAATGCGAAAACTTAAAAACTAAGCCAAAAAAATATTTTTATTTTTGGTAAAAACTATAAATTGTGTCCAAACGTTTTTTACGTAATTTTTGACAAGGTTTATAGCTAAGCACCACATTTATGAAAAGGCATGTTACTTATTCGTAAATCATGTTCCTGAAAAAGATATGGCACTTTTATAGTTTCTATGGGTTTTTCTCGATAATCGCAATAACTTCAAAAGTAATTTAAAAAAACATTCGATGTTTTTCTCAAACCTCTAAAATAGTAACAGCTATTGAATCAACATATAAACTATACATGGCCGCAACTAAGCCAAAATTACACTGTGCGACGGTATGAGGATAAATGGATGGACGTTTGTTAATTTTTCGATTTAAAATGTCACAGTATTGTTTAATATATTTTGATTAAACATTTACTTATAATATTCATAAAATAATATACCTAATTCTGACGATTTTACAAGTTGCAACTGTCGCTTCACTATTCCACCGACGATGCGGTTAAAAGTTCAGTGTTCGAGGGAATCGCGCGTACTACCGCTCTGTCAGAGGCGCTAACGGCGACTGGTATCGGGTAAAGGATAGCGCAATAGAACCTCCCCCTTCCTCCCCACCCCTCGCGCGAAACGAAAAAATTACTGCCTTCTGCACCCTTAGTGTGAGTTTTTGCAACGTTTTACTTTGGAGTGGATGGATTACTTTAAAATGTATAGTTTTTTAGTTGTTTAACTATTTGCTACAGTCGCTCGCAAAAATTCCATACATTTTGGTAAACTAAACGCAAACACGTTAGTAAAGTAAAACCTTGCTAAAACTCGCACTCGGGATGCTGGCCTCGGGAGCATGAGTCGCATGCAAGGGCGTCTGCATCCTTAAGTGCACGTACTCGGGAAGGACTACAAGAAGGAAGAGGAAGCGGTTTAGCTGATTTTATAGATGCAAGACGATCGCTCAAGGCGCTCTAGGTTTCTTCTTTATAAAACTAAGTTGTGCTAGTTACACTATTTATAACTCAAGAACGTCTGTACTATTGTTTTTTAGGTTTTTAGGGGTTGTGTGGGTTTTGCGTTTTTGAATTCGTCTTCACCGCGAATAGGAAAATTAAGTATTGAGTAGATTAAGTAGATATTTTATCGATAAAAATAATAATAAAAGGGTATATTATCCTTAAGGAGTTTGACAGTTGAAGACAAGTTCCGTCGCGCCAGCTGTTTACAAATAAGAAACTATTAGTTAACAAAATACACATGGTCTGCACTCTTTACATGTGTTATATTTCATCACACATCGACTTTCGATCACTATCCGACATTGAGACATTGAAACCAACTAATCCTGTTAATACTGAAGTTAATATGTTTTATTCATGGCATAGAGCGTGCAATCGCAGCCATTTGATGATCTTTTGAAGCGGCATCATGTGTTTGAGAGGTACCTCTCCAGTGCTGGTCCAATTTGGTTCTAATACAGCATGGCACTCTTATTAAAATCGGTGTATGTCTATTATTCCTTGACACAAATATATCCTAAGATAAAATTCGGTTCACATATACCTACTTAGATCCCAATCTATACATACAGGGTTATTTTTTTGTCACCGGCCAAATTTTCAGGTTCAGTTCAGAATCAATAATACATTCGATTTATGAAATAAAAACCACTAAAAAAATTATTCATTATAAACCATTACATACAATTACTTTGTCCCATGTTGTAAAATATATTTCTTGATCACCACGTGCATCACACTCGCGACTCACGGTAGGCTGACGTCACTGACCGTGAAGTCAATACATTTCGTATCAGAACAACAATCAAAGTATTTTTAAGGACTATTTCAAATGAATTTTTATTTAACAAAATATTACAATTAGACGATAAAATTTAAAAAACACCCTTGTAATGATGTTTACTTCCTTATTTTAAAATTTGGCCGGTGACCAAAAAATAACCCTGTATAATAAAACTGTAGAAGATGTCATACATGTCTTGTGCGGCTTTCATGCAAAACTACTAGACGTATTTTGATAAAACTTTTTTACCCCAAAATCATTATATATAATACTGCAGTCGGTATCTCGACTTAAAATACATTATTGTAGGACTAAATAACGGATTGAAGATTCGGCCACATTACATGTTACCATGACAACGTATTTGGACAAGACAACGGCTGTTGGGTAATGTATCACAATAAAAGTAATATTAAGCCGTCGGTCCTGTATCAGATATTTCTCCGGCCGCGTCGGTCTGCCGTCCCATCGAAATAGTACAATGAGGGAATAAGTAATACATTCGTACATTGTAACATCTCATGCGCAGGTGGCCAGCCTCTACAGAAATGCCCACCTTTACCGAATTCGTGTTAGGAGGGCATTACTATTATAATTTCTACTTCTGCGCCTACACATTCTGCAGCACTTAATTTAACTATGAAACGCGCTGCATTGCGGAAAAAGGCAACATGAGCACTTAATAAAACATGTCATTCTATTATGAAAGTCGAGTGTCTCTGAAGGCGCTTTCAATATATTAAATGTTCAGTTCCTTCAGTTCATGGAAGCGCATGCCATTGTTCATTCCTCAAAGGAAAACATTCCATGCCCAGGGCTGCACAAACCGAAGGCGTTAGAAATCGGAAATACTATAAAGAAAATTAAATTCAGAGTGGAAAATAAAGGAACCTTTACTGAGACAACAATGGCTCCATAATACATGTTTTGTTAAGACAAAGCGCTGTAAAATCTTATTCATCATCACCAAACCGTGACTATAAACAAAGTGTTTCACTTACCAAAGAACTATTTCAGCTTTGTACGACTATTGGACACGTCGTGAAAATAATAAACGACGCGAACCAAGTGTAAGATGCTGGTTACAGATATTCCGATTTTATTATGTTATACAAACTGAAAGTAAAGTCATCAAAGTCCACAGACCAGAAGTAATGCAGATGCCTTGTTGTCCGGTCAAGTTCGCCAACACAATTCCAAACTTCGAAGGATGTTGCGGGTCTATTCCACAACTATAAACGTACCGAAGGAACGAACTGCCAAAGTAAAAACTTTGATATATCCCTATTTGAATCTTTTTAATTCATTTCTGAAGACAATTAATTAGACCTAGTGATCCCTATGAAGATCGAAATTCAATATAAGTCAAGCTTTTTGTAATTAAAAACTAAATATCATAATATGACATGTTGTCATTGTAACTACGGTACCCTTAGATAAAGAATAATAATATACTTTATCTAAGACGGTACTGTAGACAGACGAAAAATCGTAGAAATATTTTTCCCCTGTCTACGTACGTCAATTTGTGTAGAATTTCCACACTTTCAAAAGACACAGAAACGTGTGTCAAATATATCGATGTGTCAAATGCAAAATGCATCGTAGTGTGTGTAATGTTTTATTTGTTGCACTAATGTACTTTATAAGCATTATTTTTGCAAAATATTAACGTTCTGCACTTCTCCTACACATAAACTATATTTGCTTCACGTATTATTATATAGATTCCAGACATACGACATTTAATTTCAAGCTTAATTGAACATCTTCGTTCAGGTCATTACATAAAGTAGAAAGAGTAACGAACATCATTCAATATCCATCCATCATCAAATAACAAATATCATAAAAAAAGTTGCATTGTCATCCGATTTACACAAGCACGCACAATTTCAAATCAATCTAAAACCGCCAAGTGTACAATGTAATTTACGAGTTTCGATTACATACAAATTTACAGACAGGTGAAAATTCATAAAAGCTTGTAAAAATATACCTTTCATTGTAGACGCATGGGAATACATTGACGTATGATACCTAGGAGCCCGGGTGGCCTCTAGGTCTTCAGCCACTATAATTGTAGGTCTCGGATCGACAAGCAACAGGATCTCTCCAGCGACAGGCTGGCCTCGACGAAGAGGCCAGACTTCTCCTTGGGGACTGTCCGGTATACGCCGGTCTCGTACAAGCGAGAGATGTTGATTGATGGTGATTTTATTTTGTTGTCATCCCAAAAAAAAAACCTGATGCATCAGGTATTATTTTTTTAATGGTATGGGGGGGGCAAACGAACAGTCGGTGAAATTTTCTTGACTACCGACGCCTATAGCCGTCCATATAAAAACTACACTATAGGCCACCGACTACTTACACACCGCACGAAACGCGACAACATAGCTGTAACTTCACGCCGGTCTCGTGTACGCGAGTGGTTCCTCCCCGGTCGTGCCGGCCAAATCTGACTGCATGCAAGCATGCAGTGTGGCACTACCTCTTACTAAAATGATATATTAATTATCCAAATAGTTAGGCATGGATCCGTATCTTCTTTTCTTTGATGTGGTGCTAGTATTAACTCTGGCAACAAACAATTCACATAAAATAGTAAGATTTCAATGCCTTTCTTTATTTCTTTTCTCCTCATTTGTAAAATTTCCACTTTAAGAGGGTTATCGGTAAAAAGTGCCGAAATTGAGTATTTTGAAGGCAAATTAAAGTAAGTAAATGGAAATAATCTATTAAAGATCAACTTTGGTTCCGCATAGCACAAATATTTTTATAGAATCTGTAAAGTTTATAAATTGAAATTTATTAAGAAAAAGGTATATTTGGGACTCATGTTTTCGAAAAGACTGATTTTCGAAATGAAATTACGAATAGGTATAAGCATTGGATTGTGGATACCTAAAAAATACCTACTATTAGGAAATATACAGCTATAGGTTTTTTATACAAAAGAAAAGTAAATTGGTTTCATTAAACTCGGTAAAAAAAATTTTTTGTAACTTAAATTTTGC
This sequence comes from Calycopis cecrops, assembly GCA_001625245.1. Classification (NCBI taxonomy): domain Eukaryota; kingdom Metazoa; phylum Arthropoda; class Insecta; order Lepidoptera; family Lycaenidae; genus Calycopis; species Calycopis cecrops. The sequence goes on along the minus strand of LUGF01052804.1, from coordinate 10,534 downwards.
CAAAATAAAACATCATTTTTCTCATGGTAATAAATGTGGAACAACTTCAGAAATTTACTCATTTATTAACACGATATTCGATTAATAAAATCACCAAAAAATAAACATTATTATGTTAGATTTTATTTAATTAAATTTCAAAGTTACTATTGAATTACGCCATGTAAGTCATTTATAAGCTCACAAATATTTTTATTGTTCAAGTCAATAAAAAATATTTGTGCTATGCGGAACCAAAGTTGATCTTCAACAGATTATTTCCATTTACGAGTAATTTGCCTTAAAAAAACTCAATTTCGGCACTTTTTACCGATAACCCTCTTAACAACAGTATGTACCACACTGCTAAAAGTTAACAACATTTTTTGGCAGTTTCACACGATTTTTTTTAAATATATTTGTAACCGGCTTATATTAAGTATTATTTAATATAAGCCGGTTACAAACATATTTTAACGAAGGTCGTAACATCGTTGTTTTTATGCACTTGGTGGTCATTAGATTGTTTCCAGAAAAGTTCTTTCAGTGTTCACAAGTAATGCTTAATTTCGAACCAGGGTTTAAATAATCGTTCTCGCACGTAAAAAAAAGTTATATAAGTGAGATCTTTTAGTTGTATTAGACCAACGATCTTGCCATTTTTTAATTAGGTAAGTTTTGGGTGGTTACATCTATTGGACTAAATAGTAATGTTATCTTCTGTCTGTCTTGGGGTCTGAAAAAGTTTGGGTGACAGAGGTTTTTCGAGTTGTAAAATTTAAAAAGAGAAAAAAAGAGTTGAAAAACAAAATAGAACAAGAATACCTTTTTTCTAAGGATTTTTCTCGAAATAATAAAAATCGTTATTTTATTAAACACATAATAACGATGGTACAAGCAAAACCAAAACAAGTCACTGAATAAAAATTATTACTTCGCGCCACATGGCTTAAAACCTCTGGTACCGACCACGTGTTCGCTGCGTGTTTTTGAAGCGTTCAGGAACGTCCGCGGTAACCGAAAGGATTGTATAAGCATGGAGAACGTATCTTACATTTACAATTATAACATAAAATTTTACACGTTTGTCGTGTTTTGATAATTATATAGTATAGAGTTATATATACACAATAAATAGACATTACAAAAAGTTTTTGTGAATAAAAGTAGTTTTTAATAAGTATATATAATAACAAAACTGTCTAATTACCTGTGTGATCTATAATGTTCAATAGTGTCTAGTGTCTACGAACAAAGTTTATTTAGATTTTAATAAAACAATTAATAATTTAACAAAATAATTTTTTTAAATAAAAACATATTTAATGTTTCATGTAAGAAAAAAAAATGAGTTACTGATTGTGGCACAATTAGTAAAAGGGGAGACTTATTGTCATACTTCTGTAACCTAACTGCTAGTTATGAAATGCATTTTATACATAAGTACATAACATTATCTAGCAACCAATATTTTTTAAACAGTATATTTATTTACAGGACAAGAAGAGCAATGTAAATAGCGTAGTTACAGTAAATAGTATAAAAGGCGAGGCAAATTTGAGAAAAATATCAATTAATCATATGAATGCCTACGCTGAAAATTAAAATGGATGTATACAATATATCTGTCATTTTAAAAAGGTTAAAGGCTAGATAATGTTATGTAAAGTATAAAATGCATTTCATAACTAGCAGTTAGGTTACAGAAGTATGACAATAAGTCTCCCTTTTTACTAATTAAACTACAATTAGTAACACATTTAAACATTCTTTTTCATACATGAAACGTTAAATATGTTGTATTGTTTTATTAAAATCTAAATAAACTTTGTTCGAAGACACTAGACACTATTGAACATTGTAGATCACAAAGGTATCTAGACAGTTTTATTTTTATATACTTATTAAAAACTACTTTTATTCACAAAAACGTTTTGTTATGTCTGTTTATTGAGTATACATAATAACTCTGTTTATTGTACGCTTTTTCTATAAGCGCGATAAATATAAATTTAAATAATAACTATAAAGTTACTAAATATTGTTAACTTTTCTTTTATAATCTAGGTTAATAACAGAAATATGGCATTTATTTATTAGCATACTTCGGTATTGTGGACTTTTCCCGCGGATTTATCTGTTTTTTTTTACGATATAGGAGGGCAAACGAGCAGCCGGAGCCATTTTCATGACTACCGACGCCCACAAACATCCGCATGGAGGCTATACAGATGCGCTGCCCTCCTTTCTCCTCCCACCCCCATTGGCCACCGGCTACTTACACACCGCACGAAACGCGACAGCACAGCTGTCACTTTACGCCAGTCTCGTGTAAGCGAGAGGTTCCTTCCCGGTCGTGCCGGCCCAATTCGACTGCATGCAAGCATGCAGTGTGGCACTGCCTCTTACCACTGTTTGTTAGTTAGTGTTCAAGGATTTATTAATGAAAAATTGCGCATAGGCATCATAGACATCTTTGCACTGTGCGTTAAGCATTTCTAAAATAATAAAACATTCAAACATTTACTTTATCGACACGATAAATATCAATATTTATATAGGTATCACACAAAAACTGTCAAGTTTATTAACCTGTTTTCTTCATCCTAGTTAACGGAACGTACTTTGGTTTCATGCTTGTATGCATTTTAATAGTTCTTTAATATGTCGAATGAAAAAATTATCTTAGATAATACTATTTTAATTTGTAATTAAAAATATTAAATGTCTAAAACTTGAGACTGAGGTCTAAAACTGAGAGTCGAGATGGGCAAGGTATTTGACATTTGTCACATTCAACCAAGTTGTTCATTCTCAGTTAGTTCATGACTCTTTTTTTTACTTTTAAAAGATGTGTGTTGCCATAATGCACGCTTTTAATCCGCTGTAAGGAATGTAAAGCTATATCTACTTTATTCTATGTTTATTAGTAACATTTTATTATCGAAGATATTACTCGCTTGTTTTACGAATAACTGTTTATAGTGCAACATCGGAAAATCCTTAGAATAAGCGATTTTTATTAATAAGGCTGTGTGTGTAAAATAGTGGAATAAGTACCGAGACAACAATAGCTCCATCCATAAATGTTCTACTAAGACCAAGCGCTGTAAAATCTCATCCATCGTCATCAAACCGTGACACTCCAATAAGTCGTTCACTTACCAGAAAAACATTTAAGCAGCATAACGCTGGAAGTTTCGTGGACGCACCGTGAAAATAATAAACAACGCGAGTCGAGTGCCAAATGGTCAGAAATATAATTTTTTAAACTATACAAATTGTAGCCAACTACCAAAAGTGTTGAAGGAGAGAGAGAGTTATGAGAGACTGGTGCCGATGTGCGCTGTTTCTGATAAATCCGGGGCACCCCAAAATAGGCGGCAGCTGGTGTTCGATTCAACCGCAAGTCCCGCACATCCTATCGGTTCGCATCGATAACAGTGCGTAAATTTTTGTTAATTTCCCCTCTAAACCAAAACGTATTTACCAAAGCTCATAGACTAGATGTAACGCTGTAATTGCAAGAGAAAATGCCAAACTCGGGGCTCAATTAAATTTTGGTTAACCAAGGAACTCCACCAACCACACAATATGGCGATGCCGAGTATCGGCAGTGATGGTAGAGACGACCAAGCATAATTCCCTAGGAAGGATTTGGCGAGTGACCAGAAAACACTGCAAGCAGTGTGCTTTATGTGCTGTGTGTACCAGACACAGTCCGGACGAGCACAATGAAGCATCGACAGAAATCTGGTAGCTCTCCGATTTGAATGTCAGGAAAATATCTAATAAGAAAAGTCTTAAACGTTTGGGAGTCGAGTGGGCGTAGAAACATTTGAGCCAAACCAATCCAACCATTGGCGAAGTCGTGAACAGATTATCCCACATAATCTATAATACACAAGACTAGATTATACTTCAGATGGACACTAAAGTCGCTCAGAATTTCTACAGTCCGGATCTCTTATTAGTAGTAGCGTTGCGCACCGTAAACAGTTTTTGAAACTATGTATCGGTACGATACCTACAATACGGTATTCGGTTTTGCAAAAACTATTTATCGGGAGAAACTATGTATTGGCGTACCGAGCCGAGCGAAATAGATCATGCGTTGCGTGCGGTGCGGGCGCCGAGTCCGACCGAATGATATCATACGACGTACGAAATTATACGAACAGATTACAACAGAGATGGCATGATTTAATGAGTGAGAGGTCGGAAGTTCGATTTTCAAATGCAGTAAAAATTTTTTTTGGTTGCAGTAATTAGTTCAAGGTCAAGATCGATTCCTATGACTTGAAACTTGTGTGAAATGTAACTCTTTCTTTTGGCGATTTTAAATATTTAGGTTACTATGAGTGAAATATAAAGTAAGTAAGTACGTAAAAAGTGTAAATAGGTTTGATAAAAAAATAATAATTTTATAGATAAGTATAAATTATTATTTACAAAAAAAATGTACATAAAATCAAATGAACTTTTAAATACGCATTATATAAGACTAGTATTCTATTCAAATTATACTACGCCATTACATAAATGTAGCCGGTCCTAAGCCTGGAAGAAGTATGAAGGAAAGTTCATTAAAATGATTTTTATGTACGTTCGCATATATTTGTAACACACATTTATCAAGCAAATCCAATAACTCAATCCAAAACGAATACCCACAACAACGTCTAATAGGATATGGTACAAAACAAAGCGGTTATCACAGTTATCAAAAAATAAATAGTTATTAAAATAAATAGTTTTAAAACCCGTTATTTATTTATCAAGCAAATCCAATAACTCAATCCAAAACGAATATCTACCCACAACAACGTCTAATATGATATGGTACAAAACTAAGCGGTTATCACAGTTATCAAAAAATAAATAGTTATTAAAATAAATAGTTTTAAAACCCGTTATCCGGTGCAGTACCAATACATAGTTTCAGTATAACAGAAAACGATACCGACCCATCGCTATCTCTTATAACAAGAAAATGTAGCTTTTTCAATATGTTCCGTCCTATAGACAGCATCTGTGTTCCGATATTATCATTTACATATTGGATGTATCCTACAAACTAATAGCTATGCTAATACTTTGGGTATGATCATAGGCGATAAAAATCAATCGGAGAACTTATATTTATAAAGGAGTTCAGATTTAGTGAATTTTAAAATAAATTATAAGAAATAAAAAACGACTATTCTTATTTTCCTATCCAAACGGAATGCTACATCCATAACACTTGAAACCAGTTCCTTTAAAGTACATAACAAAAAAATTAAAGAAATTTAATGTTTATTAAAAAAACTGAAAAGAAATATTGTTTACGAAAATATTTAAATCTCCGTCTCGCTTGATTCCATATCATGATCTAAGCACACTTATATTGTTTGCAAACGTGCATGATGAGATTTATTTGAAATGTGCCAAATTTGATTATATAAGTTAGTGTGGTGTACAAGCGAAGCGTGTTAACATTTTTTCTTGTTGAAGAGAAATTTGAACCCTAATTTCGTTACATAATCCTGGGGATATCTCTCAGCCGACGCATGGAGGCATATGCGTTCTGATGCGTAGTCTGAGTTATAACTTGTAACCCTGTTGGCGTCTGATTAGAGACACCGAGAGCCATCAGAGGACATATTACCAGATCATCAGCCTGTCGCTTTTCCTTCTTGCTCGTAATTTGTCATTATGTCGCAGGCAAGGCGCATCAATACTCCAATGATGAATAATATTATGAGTTATGTTGTTATATTGAGAGTCAAAAAACACAGGCAAGGCTCAAAATATAGTGTCCACCAATCTTATATTCAATACCTACTTGTAACGTAATATTCTACAGTGCTTTGCAAAGAATATTATTTTTCGAAATTCTGCGGACAGATAACCTCGCAACACTCACATTTATACCATGAACCCGTATGGGGCTTATCTTCGCTTTCACAGCACTCTAGTCTGCGAAATAAAAAAGTAAAGCTTTACATGGAAGCGCGATACGGATGGGTATAACGTAACATTTTCCGTATTTACATTTGCATCATGCTTTGATTTTCATCGCTCTTATTTAGAATCGCAGGTCTTTTGTCTGCCTTCAGTATCTAGTGTACAGTCACGAGCAATAATATGTAAACACTTTAGTACCCTGTCACAATAACTTTCTTTGACAAGTAAAAGCAACAATAAGGAATTTCAAAAATACAAATTATGACAAGGTACTAAAGTGTATATGTATGTATTATTGCTCGTGACTGTACATCGAAAGATCCTTCTCCATTACTCACTTGAGCCTATGTGTAGTTGATTGCGGTCTTTATTCCGACCAACTAGCCTCATATAAAGGAATTAAAGAGAGAAAGAGAGGAGAAAGGATTGTAAGAGGTAGAGTTACGCTGCGTGTATGCATGTTGTGTTGTTGTTGAATGTTGTTGAAAGACTGATTTTCGAAAAAAAAAATTACTAAAGGTTTCCGAAATGCCGTCCGCCGTTTGCTGAGCATAATCTGCAACTGCGTAGGAAATTTCTTCGCAGTCTAATATATGGCTGCCGATTTTGTTAGGTATAATCATTGAGTTATATGTAGGTATAATTTTGTATTTGAATTTGACAATTTTGTTCTTTAATTTGATAATTTTGAATTTGATAGGCTGGTTAAGAAATTTCCTATTTAGCAGATTATGCTTACTGCTCGCTTATACGATAAGCGAGAGGTACCTCCCCAGTCATGCCGGCTCAATTCGGCTGCGTACGTGCATGCAACGTAAATTTAAGACATCAAGAAGGAAGTTCGTCGATCATTTTACGCGTATTGTAATAATAGACCACTTAAGCCACAACACATGTGGCTTAAGTGCGGGTTTAGACAACGCTGTCCGATAAAATAGGTAGGTTTTATCGTTTATTTAGTCATTTCGAATCCTAAGAAATTTCCGAATTGATAGAATAAACGTCATAATTGCGCAACTGTAAGTACCTACATATTTAAAACATCTATAAAATTATTTGCTCATAAACTCGAATCCAGGTTACCTAGTTTTGAGTTCAATTCATAGCAAAGTACTTCCACTGCAGCTAAACGAACATTCTTAACGTGAATACTTAAAACTATTTCCATTAAATACTAATACATTTTTAAAAACTCTTTTTACTTATTTCCTTGCCGAGGCGCACGGCGCATTGCGACCGATTAAAAGCGACAAGGTATAGGAGGTTATATTATCTATTGAAATTTGGATGTTTTTTAATTTCAATAGCCTCATGGATCATCCTTGGTTCTGTCCCAGTAGTTCTGCTGTCGGTAAAGACTCTGAAGCCCAAAAAATATTATTTTGAGATAAATCGGTTGAGTACATACACATTACATAGTAGATAATGAGTAGGCAATATTAATCTTTTTAAAATTCATGGTAGTTCCCATTTTATTTAATATATTAGTAGTACACGTATTACGTGTAATGAGTGCGATAAACACTATACACTTACAAGTTTGCCTTATTTATTCATTGAGTTAAACGTACGTAACATTTAACTCAATGAATTTATTCAAAATATTTTCCAAGTGGCCAGGTGGCCCACGAAGGTGGGAGGAGGGCAATGCAAGTGTATAAACTATGCGAATGTTGTCGGTAGTCGTGGAAATGTCTCCGACCGTTCGTTTGTCCCATTATACTATTTAAAAAAAAATATCTTTTTTTTTATCTCATGTATTATGACATAATATATTTATATAAATAATATGACGTTGAAAGTTAGATTATTTTATTTTATTCTCTTGCCAGCCAGTCCTACTAAAGGTGAAAATTTTGCGAGCTCTTTATAAACTGCTTATTACTGCTCTGTACGTCTCTTTACTCTGTGACAATACGACACAATTGCAATGATAAAAATCTTAAAAAAATAGGCAAATAGAAAACAAAGAATTTAAAAAAAAAAAATTCAAAGTCCCATATCTCGAAATCGGTTAGTTTTCGGATACGGTGTTGCAAACTGAAATTAGTCAGAAGTTAAGCATACTAAAACCTCTTATCTGTGACGGCATAATCTGTAACCCTGTATACATATACGAGGGGTGATCCAAAAGTGATAACCGGTTATTTCCAATGCACAGAATGGTAATAATTAAATGTCCTCTAATCACTTATGTATCTATGAGGTCAGGTACAAAAAATCATTTAAATAGGTCATGATTTCAGAGAGTTATATTCATTTGAATACGCAATTCTGGGTAGTGAACGTCAAAACGGAAAAAAAAATGAAATTAGAGCTGTCATTAAATGCCTAAAACCTCTGCCTAAAAAAAATGTCAACCAAAGACATACAAAGCGACTTAGTGGAAAAATTAGGGGACTCTTCCTCTCCATATTCCACAGTTGCTTAAACTTCTTGACCCAGCGGTCAAGAAGTTTGAGCTGGGAAGAACATCGACAGAAGACGAACATCGGAAGGGCGGCCATCCACGTCCCTCACTGAAGAAAAGGTGAAAAAAGTTGAATAAATTGTATTGGCCGATAGTAGAGTATCAGGCCAGACAGACCTGAAGTCACAGGGTACTCATATGGCAGTATTCAAAGAATCGTTGCGAACGAATTGCATAGGAAGAAGTCTCCGCGCGTTGGGTGCCGAGAATGTTAAACGACGAACAAAAACAGAAACGAGTCGACACTTCGGCAGCAAATCTCGAAAAGTTATATGACCATGGATGACGCCTGGATTCACCATTTTGTCCCGAAACCAAACAGCAATCAATGACATGGTAACGAGCCGACGAACCGACGCCGAAGAAATACAAAGTGTCGAGCTATGGCGTCCGTTTTTTGGGACGCTAAAGGAATTATTATGGTGGACTACTTGGAAAAGGGAGCCACTATTACGGGCTCCTACTATGCAGAATAAATAAAAAGATTGCGGGATGATATCAAGGAGAAAATGCAAACTGCAGCGCAAAATGCGGCAAACTGCAGACTGGAGTGCTGTTTCACTAAGACAGCGCGCCGGCTCACAAAGCTTCAGTTGCCATGGCTGCCATTAAAGAAGCGGGCTTTGAATTGGTAGAAGTCCCCCCCCACACACCCACATCCGGGGCAAGAAATTTGACGACGATAGCGAAGTGATGGCCGCTGTTAAAGAATTTTTTGAGAGTCAAGATAAAGATTTTTTTCTAATGGAATTTTAGGTTTAGAAAAGAGTTCATCTCTGTCTCAATGTATAGACTTGTTAGGAGACTATGCCGAAAAATATTTTTTCATTATCATATTCGTTGTATTTATTACTGATTACCATTACTTTTGGAGCACCCCTCGTCCAGTTGGTGTCTGCGATTTCGTTCGCGTAGCGTAGTAATATTATAATCAAAGTGATTTGTTATTGTTTGCTTGCAGTGCGCTGAAATTCTGATTTCCCGTAGGAATGAGCGATTTTACCGCCGTAATAAGTGTTTTTGATGTAGACCAGGCTTAGTATCTATACACCACAAAAAGATTCATTCGAATCCGTCCAGTACCTAGATTCTGAGAATAGCCCGAACAAACATACAAACAGACAGACAAAAAAATTAAAAAACATTAAAAAGTATTTTAACATCGCCCTCAATCAATTGTTCGTAAATATATTAAATGTACAAACTCATGGATTTTACTGTTTTATTATATCTATACTAATATTATAAAGAGGAAACCTTTGTATTTTTGTATGTTTGTATTGAATAGGCTCAAAAACTACTGGACCGATTTCAAAATTTCTTTTACCATTACTTAGAGGGATTCTTCCGAATCCGTATAGGCTATACTATACTAATATTATAAAGAGGAAACCTTCGTATTTTTGTATATTTGTATGTTTGTATTGAATAGGCTCAAAAACTACTGGACCGATTTCAAAATTACTTTTACCATTACTTACAGGTATTCTTCCGAATCCGTATAGGCTATATTTTATCCCGGAAAATAGATAGGATTTTTCGTGGTAGTGAAAATTGTGGAGTAAGTCGACGAAAAAACTGCCATACGTTAACGATTCTCGCGAACACTACACTAAATGGTTAAAGATGTATGGTTGACTTCTATAGAAAAGTTGTAAAGCTCTATATTAATGCCTACAAAAAAGTCCGCGATAGTCTAAACCAGTGATTCTCAACCCTTTTTTTGTTGCGGCACATATTTAACGATTTCAAAATTTCGTGGCACACAAAGAATAAGATAAAATATAAAAAAACGCGTTGCAAAGCAAATGATAAAATAATTTATTTCTTTGTGGATTTAAATACTTATATATTCATATATTTTTTTTCTTTTTAACTGATATTATGTAATAAAATTAACATTATTATATATTTGCAACATTTGGCGGCACACTTTTGAAATCTGGCGGTACACAAAAAGTGCCGCGGCACGGTGGCTGAGAATCACTGGTCTAAACCAAACATTTATATTTCAGCCATTATAACCACTTTCCCATAGAATAAAAGTAATTAAAATTATTAGCCTATGTTTATTTTATTTTTATTTTTATTTTATTTTATTTATTACAAAATCCACAGACCTTAAACTAATTACAA
>LUGF01052788.1:240805-253056 GCA_001625245.1 Calycopis cecrops | reverse complement strand
AATTGAGCTGCGAGGCTTGGTTTTTTTTACAGACTGTTTTTGTTGGTATAAAAGTATATACCTACGTCTAGTATAGAGATTATTATTATACACTATTTTTCGCTCACATATAGATATTTACCAACACAAGTTAAATATTTTTTTTGTCATACCTCCGTTCTGACAACGTATATCTTGTACATTCTATATCTATGTTCGTAACTTTAGTAATAATTTGGATACAGACATTTTTTAAATCTTCGTCATCTTTGTCGGTCATCATTCAATATAGGCCCCTCCTTTAACGAGAGCCAAGACGATCGATCTTCTGCTACTTGCATCTATCCAAACCGGCTATTTTATAGATATAATCTTTATAATTATTTTGAATTAACGTCCCGGCCACAGCTGCAGCGTCGCGAATTGCGGCGCGGTTAACGGCGCGGCGGGCGGCGCGTTTTGCGGTGGTATGCCACAGCTCGCGCGGCGGCGGCAGCGGTGGACGTATTTAGACTATCACAAATTCAAAGCTGACACGATAATTCCGTGAAACAAGTGCGTTCTCAGCTTAAGATATCATTGAGTTTTTAATATTAACCTATGTAAATAAATAAAAGTAATAATTTGTTTATCGTTAGGTATTTATTAAAATTATGATAATCAATTTATTAACCGCACATTAATTTGTTTTTAATAATTATAATTATATATTTATGGTTTAGGAGAGCAATCGAGCAGTCGGAGCCATTTTCCTGACTACCGACGCCCAAAGACATCGGCATAGAGGCTATACAGATGCGTTGCCCTCCTTTCTCCTCCTCCTTTCTCCTCCTCCTTCCATGGGCCACCGGCTACTTACACATCGCACGAAACGCGACAGCATTGCTGTCACTTTACGCCGGTCTCGTGTAAGCGAGAGGTCTCTTTTTTATACTATTTCTACTTTTTATTAATTAAAATTTCATTAATTACGACCTGTTTCGATATAATTCATCCTCAGATATATTCCATTAACTACATAAACTGTTTTAATAACTAATTAAATACTTACCACTACTACCTGGAAATTCTTGTTTTATTTCGTCCCACATTTTTTTTAAAACATTTCTGTATTTATGATGTGGGTGTTTTGACAGCCATATCGCTGGCCTATCCAGAATTTCGCTAATAAACTTCTCAGTTTCTATCATTTTAAATTGATAAATAAAACTTATATTTTATTATGATTATTATTATTATGATTCGGCCGCGCGAGGCTGAATACGTCCGTCGAAAGCCGCCGCTAGTAGCTTCATTAATCATTTGTTTCCACCGCGCCCCGCGCACCCCGTCCCCGCCGCTCGACTCGCCGCTCGAGTCTTCCCTCGCCGCTCGCCGCGACGCAATCGGCACCGCTGTAGCTGTGGCATAGCTGGTACAATCTCTAGATTTTCCATACATCGCTCACCGCTCGACTCGCCGCTCGCCGCGACGCAAACCGTACCGCTGTAGCTGTGGCATAGCTGTAAAACTTCTATATGTGCGCTTTACGAAGGGAGTAAGGTGGTGAGAGCGTTACAAAAATCTCACATTAGGCGATGCCAATGGAAGTTGTTATTCTAATTCAAAATTCTAATTCGATTTAAGTGAAACTTTTCCTATTTAAAAAATAAATGTCATATGACATGTTATGTCATTGTAACTACGGTAATACATTTGTGTATTAAATCAATAATTAACTTTTACTTCAGTTGTGTGATCTAAAGCACACACTTTTTTCACCAAAAATGCCCATATGTCTGTCATCACCATCCCTGGACTAATGGTTAATATGGAAATGGTTTATCTATTTCCAATGTTATGTTCTGTAAAATTTAATCACTTACAATGTGCATTAATTTATTTAATTCAATTCTTTAACTCAGCGGGACCAAATCAAAATATAGCGTGGCGTCTATTAGATCACTCCATTCAGTAAAATCAAACAAAGAAGCTAAAAGGTTATATCCACCTTTATATATTCCGGAGACAACAGGTCCAATGTGAGTCTATATTTATATTATCACAACAAATATTTTATTGAGAAAAAAATTTAAATTAGACTACGTAATAAAAGGAAAATTAACATTTTGAAATCGTAGAATAGAATTGTCCGAAACTTAATACCATCCACAATTTAAATTGTCTTTTTGTAACATTTTTTTTATTTTCACTTATTATAGAGTATAGTTTTAGTTTTTTAGAATATAAAAAAATAATAAAATTATGAAGCCGTTGTCGGCTTCATAATTTTATTATATGTAGCAAGTAAAATATTTTTTTATAATCTATATTTATATTGTACAGATGAAAGATTTGTTTGTATGTTAAAGTACGGCCGCTGAGAGAATGCGTTTCTAACATGTGTTAAATAGTCATGACTAGTAGTGGGAAAAAAGTAACTATTTTGGATTGTATGATTATGAATACTTGATTGTCTGAATTTATTTTATTTGAATTATGTATTTGGAATGTGTTTAAGAAAAAGACAAATACGAGAGTTTCATTTAGAAGTATTTAATATCTAAATACAAATGAACATGATTATTCAGGTTCGCTTTCACTTGAGGACGTGCTGTCTTCGTCGTCATCGTCACCAACATGTATAATTATATGTTTGTCAATTATATTATCAACTCTGATATCTCGCTCAAAATCTTTGTAAATAAGATTTTTGGTTTTTTCGCCCACCTTCGCCCAGTCATCTTTCGTAACTTTCCCGCAGGCTACTTTTAATAGAGTCATCATCTTCTTTGTGCTGAATGGCGGAGATGTTATTATGACGCGCTGCGTAACCTTTAATTTGAGCCCAGATTAGCTCAATCGCGTTGTATTGGCAATGAAAAGGTGGTAATCTTATAACTCGATGACCGTATTCCAGAGCCAGTTCATCTATTTCATATCGAACGTTTACAGATTTGTGTTCTTTAATTAATTTAAATAATTCTGCTTTTAGCATTTGCATATTTGCGTCAATACCCTTTTCTTTTAACCAAGCTACCATTTCTTCTTTTTTATTTTCTTGGGTAGGTGCCTTCTGTATTGGCACCGAATAGTAAGGGGCATTATCCATGAATATCACAGAAGGCTCTGGTAAGCCGATCAAAAGTACGTTTTGAAACCAATCTTTAAATGTAACAGCATTCATTTCTTCGTGGTAGTCTGTAGTTGTTTTGGATTCAAATGCCGTAAGCCGTTTTCCACAAAACCGTATTTTGCAGAACCTGCGTGACATACTATTAGTCGAGCCCTGGTACTTTCGACATCGAGGCCTGTGTGTCATCCGTCCAAGAGCGAGAAACCGTATGATTTACGTTTAGCCATGTCTCGTCAATAAAAACAACAATTTCCCAATTATCAATTTTTTTGGCTTCCCTTAAAAATCTTAATCGTTTCAACTATGTCGTAACGTTCTAATATAATTTTTCTTTTGTCGGTTTTCTTGTATGAAAATCCAATATTTTTTAAAATTTTAGATAGAGCAGTTTTACCTCCATTAAACAGCCCAGCTTCTTTTAATGATGCCAAAAGTTTCATTCTATTAGGGTACTCATTTCGTGAATAGTAATTATAAATATAGGTGAGCGGCGAACCGCCAAAAAGTGCGTTATTTAACGAGATACCCCTAACTCTTTCACAACCGAGCAAAAGTGGTACCAAAATTTTTGTTGCAATATTCTACACAAGATGTTTTTTTTTTATTTGATTGGGGGAACATATAAATAAACAATGAAAACGATACAATTTCGAAATTTCAAATTTCTTAAAATTTTGACTTCAACTCACGATATCTCAGCTTGGTTTAAATGTTTTGATCTGAAATTTTAACAGGATTAGGGGTCAAGAGTCGATTTTGATGGGTTCGCCGCTCGCCTAATATGATTCCTTATTGAATCGGAGTCAAAGTGTCAATATCTGTCACTGGTTTTACTCTTCTTCGGAGTACGTAAAATAATCTCTGCCACGCCAGTAGAATCGTACTTTTCTTTATTAACATTTGTTATAGTTCGTTTACTAACGCCAAGCGCCTGAGAGACTCGTTCTTGTACTTGTTCGACAGGCACTGAGGGTCCGCCATTTTGCTTTTCGCGCTCAAAGTTATCTTGCAGCTTGATAATTAGTTCACGGGTTTCACTTTTTAGGGTTTGTCCACGTTTAGGCATTATTATGCACAGAAAGTAGAACAGCACAATATGAAACACAATGTAAGTCCAATTTAGCGCCAAGGTCAGTGTGAAAAGCAGAAACAGTCCATCAAACGAAAGCCGGGTTTAAAGAAAAGAAGATATCGAGAAACACTGGGGAACGTAGACTATGCGCCTATGCGACTACACGCCTTCCTCAGTGAGGTTTGATCGTACTGTTATAATAATATGAATTTAATCGCATATTATTATCAAATAATAATCATTAGAAAGAAAATCGTATTAATTCATATCAAGTATATAACGGCAGATTTTACGTTATAAATAGTTATATTGTCTGTTATTTTTGGCATGTCACTACAAAAGTAGAGACTTAACATAACTTTGTAACAGCGCTTAGTGTAGATTAATAAAATATTGTTTTCCAAACTATTGAAAGGCAAAATTATAATATTGTCGGTTGACATAATACCATTGTTGATGCCGTTACTTTACTTACTTGGACAACGTAGTAACAACAAATATATTAACAATAAATATAGCAATAATAATTTTATCGTAAAGTTAGACGCCATTTCAAAGCTACGTCGTAAATTCGGTCACGATGTGTCAGGAACGCATTCTTTCAGCGGCCGGAGTTTAGTAACTAATAAATAGGCTCCGAAACTATTGGTCTGATTTCAAAAATTCTTTCACCATTTGAATGCTACAGTATCACAGATTAAAGGCTTGCGAGCGAGAAAAAAAGTGAAACCCGCGTGCCGGTTCCCGGTCTCCCTGATGTAAACGGTACACCGGACACTGGCGACTGTTTGCGGAATGGGCCCCGCTGCAGTTCGCACAAGTGGGCGGTTAATTGAGGTCCCAGGGGCAATCCCGGGCGGTGTGGACACCGCCGCAGCGTATACACAATATCGGGCGGTGGCAGTTGCTGCTGGAGTGCCGGAATTGCTGGCACCGGTGGCACTGAGAAGGCCCCTGGTGCCCGATCCAGGTGGAGATTTTTATTCCGGGTATCAAAATCAAAATTAAAATCAAAATATTTTTATTCAAAATAGAATTAAAAAATTGCTTTTTGAATGTCTAAAATTTCATCTACCACCGGTTCAACCCTAGCCCTGTCCTGAGAAGAACCGGGTGTGGTATCTACCCAAGGTGTGGTATCTGTCATAAAATCTATTTACTTTGTAATATCCCTTACCACACAAGCATTCCTTAACTACTTTTTTTAATTTGTTAATTGAGAGTTTTTGAACGCTTTCTGGGATCTTATTGTAGAGGCGTATGCATTGACCCCTAAAGGAATTCTTTACTCTGCTCAGTCTATGAAATGGTACATCTAGTTTGTGCCTCTTCCTAGTATTGATATCATGATTAGCACTCTTCTCATTGAATTCAATAATATTCTTTCATACATTCAAAACATTTTCTAAAATGCATTGAGAGTGAACACTCAGTATCCCAATTTCCTTATTCCTTAGATAATTATATATAAGGAAATATAGGAATTCGGAAATTCCGTATATCCCCGGGATGGTGTCCCATGTTCTTCGGAGTACCGCTAGGAAAATACATCCGGGCCGGCCCTGTCGGGCCCGGATGGGGCGCACATATTCGGGTTCTAACCCGAGTCGCTCCAATTCGTCCGTTGTTGTGTTTTGGAGAAGGCCGCGGATAGCGACCTTTAACGACTTCTCCGCTGGGAGGCAGTAGCTGAACTAGGCTCCCTGTAGGATACAAGCAATCGTCACCTGGCACGGAAACTGCAGCGGTGCAGACGTCGTGCGCGCACGAGGTGAGCCGACCCGGAGTGCCATGTTTAGCATGTCGTTCCTTTTATTATTCCCCCCTCGGCCCAGTTTGCATGGAAATTTTATTGTAACAATATACAGGTTGTCCAAGAAAAAGGGACACCTGTTTTAATGTAGGATAGGGTACATTAGTAGCATTCAAATACAAAAAGAAATAGCATAATATATCTAATAATGAAAAAGATATAGCCAAAAAACAAAATTTATTATAACAGCGCTTCCCCTTAACGCGGCGGCTGATCTTAAACGAGCGCGCGTTGCATAACTTGGCTCAGAGCGATCGATCCCGCGTTTTAAGGCAAAGTGGGTCAACGTTGCAGTACTGTTGCGATGCTTTAAATGTTCTTTATTTAGATATTTCATGCATATAATAAAAAATTAACAAACACGTATAGTTTAAAATCATTTACTTTACACGTTTTATGTGTTTTTTTATGAAAAAAGTTTAATATTTTTAAAAGTTTGGACCTGCATATCTCCGCAACGCTTATGATTTTTTCAAAAATTCTTTTGGCATCTGAATACTACTAATGTACTTTATCCCCCATTAAAACAGGTGTCCCCTTTTCTTGGAGATACTGTATATTATGTAAATGTCATAGTTCATGCTGTTTTATATGTAGCAACGCGCGCAACGAACAACTAGGACAAGTTAAATTAAAAATACCACGACAAAATGCTTCATCTCCATGGGAAAACGGGTAAACTGTGTGTGGTGTGTAAACTTGTCCTGAATATGCCCAAGAAAGATTTAAGTTGGTACAACCAATTTTCAACAGATAGCACCACTGTCATTCCAATGAATTTTGTACAAATATTGCTGTGATAGTCCATGCTGACGTATCTGTTGGTGGCGTTGCAACGCGCGCACGGTACAGCTAGTGTAATATAAAATAAAACCTTAATTTTATTGATAAACAGAATTACGGTATTTTTCAGCATTATAGTAGGCATATGCCTAGGACACATTATACAGATGCATTTGATCTATTTAGCGACTCTAGAATGAAGTTTATAGATTAACGAAAAATTAATTATTATTATTTTTTTAATTAACGACTGTGCATAAAACGATATGACATGACATTTTATGTTTATTTTTTTATTTACAGGACCTATTATCCCACATCATTTCCCGCGGAATCCGAACCAAAAATGGAATGTAATAAAGTACAGCTTAACCGCTGGCAGGCGAGACTTTACAGACTTGTGCATTCACCTAAAGGTCAATTATTGACCCCGAATTCCTAGCTACAATATTTCTTTTTTAAGTATATTCATTATGAGTTCATGTTTATTTTGTATTATATATTATGAACAATTTAATGTATTTAAACATTTATATTAGTTAGACAGTAAGAGATAGGTACAAATTGGGCCGGCACAACCGCGGAGGTACCTCTCGCTTACATGAGACCGGCGTAAAGTGACAACTATGCTGTCGCGTTTCGTGCGGTGTGTAAGTAGCCGATGGCCTTTGGAGGTGGAAGGATAAAGGGGGCAGTGCATCTGTATAGCCTCTATGCCCATGTCTGTGGGCGTCGGTAGTCATGAAAATGGCTCCGACAGTTCGTTTGCCCCCCTATATAATTAAAAAAAGTTACTTTCAAAAAAATATCATAATCATATCATATTAGATTTGTTATAATTTACTTTATGATTATTTACAGGTAATGCACTGTAATAAAGCCCAGCTTAGCATGGATGACAGGATAGGCTTCACATACTTTTTATATTTCTTTATTTCTTTATTAAGTATATCATATTGACGACCACGCTCCAACGAGGTTTTCATCGTGTAGAACGGTTATCTAAAAATGGACCAAAAACATCCTGTACTGCAACCGGCCCAGCAGCACGATATCAGGTTTATTCGCAAAAATAGTCCCGAATGAACCGGTCCCATTTTCCGCTACGCTCGAGTACAGGTACCGGTGTGTACTGATAGTACGGCAAACTCTGATCCAGGAGACCGTACTACAGAGCAAGCTCCTGTTGGAGGATTTTGGCTGCTTGGTTGTATCTGTGCAATTACTCGGTGTTAGCAAGAACAGAACATGCCGAAAGCACATGTCTGAGTGACTCGTCGGGACGGTGACAGGCTCGACAGATGTCATGAGTACTATCCTTCAGAATGTGCCTTCGGTAGTTCCGCGTCTTTATGACCTGATCTTGTATTGTAGGTACAGATAAAACCCTCGGTTTCCCCAAAGATATTTCTATAGCGCAACCATTGCACAGACGATCTACGTGAATTAAAAGATTTAAAGTATCGCCCGTGCAATTCCTTTTCCTTTCATACTATCACCCGGTCTGAGGTGCTCAGTATTTTGGACTCCTGAAACTCTTATTTTGCCAAGGATAGCGGTGTAGCTTTATCACATTCTATGACATCTCTATGCATGGGGGAGTCCCTTTTCACCCTAAAATAAGTTCTGAGACTGGATTTCAAGGCAAGGCGGTCTGAGTCCACTTGAGCATATCAAAAGTGTATAAGAATACGGGCTCCACAAAGCCGTTATAAGCTCGTACCTTGTTAACTCCCGACAAAAAACTCTTACAGATTTTTGACATGCGACCCATAAAGCTCTCGCAAACAGACTATTTATGGTCCGCCTCTTTGACACTCAGAAATTGTGACATACCCAGATATCGGTATGACTCATATTCAGAGCGGGTTCTTATGTTCGATGGCTCTAATTTGATTTGAAATTTATCTAAATCTACCAACGGCCTGTCCCCTCTCCACGTGGATGAACGCACACTTGTCTAAGCCAAGTCCCATCCAGATAGAATTACTGAATTCTGTGATATTCAGTAATTTCTGCAGGCGGGCTGCATTTGGGGCTAACAATTTAAGATCATCCATGTTGGGAAGATGAGGCATTTTTGTCCCTCCTCTCTGAAACTGAAAGTCCGTCTCCAAATTTTCCAGCAAAGTACTTAACGGATTCAGGGCCAGACAAAACCATAGGGGGTCAGACAATCACCTTGGAAGATCCCTCGCTGTATCTTTATTCGGTCATGCACATCCCCTAATCGCTGGCCACGGAGACTAAGCATTGTACACCATTACCCCATACATACTCCGAGGAAGTCTCGAACTGTACTATCAACCTAGTACAGCTCAAGGACCCTCTTGAGCCTTGAATGAGGAACTGAGTCGAATGTCTTTTTGTAGTCTATCCAGGCAGCGAAAAAGTTTCGGCGATTACGTTTGACCAGTTGGTTTGCAGCGGAGTCGATGAGAAGGAGCTCTTTAGTGCCGCGACTACCGCTTCGGCGTCCGTCCTGTGCCCCAGAAAAGATCTCATTCTCATCAACGTGACGAGAGATCTTCAAACTAAGAACGGACGTTACTGTGTTATACGTGGTCTAAATATATGTTATGGGCCGGTATTTAGCTGGGTCAGCGGCATCGGTCGTTTTTGAAGCAAGATGAGTGATACCTGTGGTGAAAAGGTATGAAAGTATCTTTTGTTCGAGAGCCTCCTGGAACTGTCGAGCCAGTGTCGTATGGCAAACCGTAAAACTCGTCCTGATTCCGATGGCATACACCCAGTAGTGGTGTATTCCATCGGAATCAGGACTTTTACAATTAGGGGCCCTCCTAACTGCTTCAGCTATATCCTCCACTCTCTTCAGACCATAACCTGCGCCATAATGCAATGAGATTTTCAGGGCTGGCTGTTGAGGGGTAGAGCGAAGATCAGGACATTCTAATATTTTATAAAACCTTCTCTGATCGCTCATAAAGAGACGATTTTGCTGGAATCGCTCAGTTCTTTCCGAGTATCGCCATAAGCGTCTCCCTCATGCAGCGATTTTTTGCTTCAAGTCATCGATTCGCTCTGTCAGCTTTTGGGAGATTTCAGGAGTTAGTATTGTTATATTTATTTTTATGTTTATTTTTCTCGACTTTTTTATATCAGTTTTTATAAAATATTATCTAGAATTGATGGGAGATACGGCTTTCATCATTATTGTTATTATTTTTTATTATTTGTTAATGTTTATATTTTTGTTATAAAAATATTGATGTTTTTTGATAATTTTATATTAGTTTCTTTAAAAAAATATGATTGTAATGTCATGTTACCTTTGTTATAATTTGTTTTTCAATAAATAAATAAATAAATTATAGTGTTTTATTTTGTTTCATAGAATCAGTACAGGTGTATCGATCAAACACTAGGAAAAACAAAAAGACTGTCTTTTCTACTTGACCAATATCAAGAATTCGCATCACTTATATGTGGTTGGCATACACTCTTATTTATTACCTCAATCTATACGAAGATGCTCACGTGATGCTGGCCACATACATTTAGCCAGCGTTAGTTCTAGGTAGGGGTATACAATACAATTCGACGTATAGCATTCAAATGTAGGCTTTATGTTACGTCTCTTAAAAGTGAATTTGTCAAATTTATCATTCTGGCTCAGACCCCGGTCCGAGACGGAACGCTCGCTCTTGTAGCTGGTATACGCGTCCGAACGTCAAACTATTAAGAAAGGTTATTGTCTTTTTCAAGACGATATTCTTTTGTTAATAGTCTTTGTTTCTATCGCGAGTGATAGTGCGGTCCGAGTTTCTTGTACCCGAGTACAATAAACTCTCTACACGTGTGCAAGTGTTTGTGTGTTTGTGCCGCGTTTGACTAAAAAGCCCCGCCGGCTAGCCTGTTCGACGTGAGGCTTTTTGTTCGCGTTAATTTACTACCGCTGGTAAATAATCGTTATTTTGTGTAATATTAGTGTCACATTGTGTTTTAGTTTCCCCGGGAAACTTTAGATTCAGTGTGTAAGCGGATTCAGTAAGTACACTTACTTTACACACCCCCGCACTTAGCGGGGTTTCTGGTACCCACCCATCCCGCTCCTGCGGGATGGACTAGGTTGCCTTTGTGTGTGTTCCCTTAGCGATTTCTGACCAGAATGATGTAGTTTACACTTCTCATACTAATTTCTCCTCAGTCATGTGGAAAATTAAGGCGAAGGATTTCCTAGCCTTCATTCAAGCTCATCCTGAGTTAATGAATGCTTTTCTAGCGTTCACAGCTGCTGGAGCCATCTCCCCAACCCCGCAGACGATCCCTCTCCAGAGGGTGATGTCGATGAGGTTGTAATCACTTGGCCCTCCTCCCCCGAAAGTGATAGCCCCCCTGACTCTCCGCGACCCGCTGCGGCCTCACCTGATAGTGTCGGAGCCTCCAGTGTTTCCCTCCCGGCATCCGAGTCCGGGTCAGTGGACGGCGCCTCCCCTGAGAAGGCGATGTCCGCGGAGTCGGCCTCGGAGCCGGAGAGGGAATACCAGGAGGTGATGACTAAGTCCCAAAAGCGGAAACGGCGCAAAGGCTGCGCCGGCTCCGCCGGATCAATCCCCCTGCCGGATCCTAAAGCAATGAAACAGGGCCCGAGCCCTCTTTCCCCCAGCCCCCCAGAGGCCCCCAAGTCCCCGGCTAAGGCCGGAAAAAGTAGACCCGCGAAAGTGGATGCCGCGACCGCCGAGGCAGCCGACGCGACCGCTAAAGCGGGCGCCACACCCGCGGTAAAGGCCGCGGTTGCAAACACGGACTCAGCAACCGGGTGCGATGTCCGCGAAGGCGACCGCGAGGCCTGTTAAATGGGATGTGGCTACCGCTAAGGCTGGAGCGGCTGCGGCCGCGGCGAGCGCGGCAAAAACCAACGTGGACTCTGCTCCGAAGGTTAAAGCCAGCTCATCCATGGAGGTCGACTCCGAGCAAGCGCGCGACCGCTTTAAGTGGACAAGTGTATTGAAGCAGCTTAAGGCTAACCAAATAGCGATTTCACACGTCACGTTCCATCAAAGATGGCACCCTCATCCAACCTGAGTCGATAAACGACCACAGGCGCCTCACTGCTTACCTCACAGAGGTCTCTCACGATTTTCACACGTACGCGCTCGAGGAGGAGCGCGTATTACGTGTAGTAATTTCTAATATCCTCGTAGAATATACCTCGGAGGAGATCTTAGAAGACCTCCATTCGAAAGGTATCCCAGTAGAGTCTGTCTCTAGAATGACAAACAGCTCACTAAAGAAAACATATAATAAAGTGCACTGTGTCCTCCCTCTCACTCCTGAAGATCGTAAGATCTATCAGATTAGAGATGTCCTAAGACTTCGCGATATAAAAGTGGAAGCCCCACATCGCAAATCCTACCCCGGGCAGTGTCATAACTGCCAGAGGTATGGCCACTCCTCCCGTAGCTGTCATGCTCAACCCCGGTGTTGTAAATGCCTCGGCTACCACCACACCAGGGATTGTCCCCGGA
>LUGF01052788.1:195772-217475 GCA_001625245.1 Calycopis cecrops | reverse complement strand
TATGAGTTTCATAAATTGGAATAAGCTGAATAATATTCACTCCCCTTACTTTTAGTGCGAGTCCAGCTATAGTGCTTAGTTAGGAACTAGATGGCGCTGCATGTAGTTTATAGTCATTGGTTTGGAATATTTCGTAATAGAATTTGATGTACTTTTCTTTGTAAATTAATATATTTGAGTATATTAATGTTACTTCTTGATGGATCGTGGTATCGTATAAGGAGGTATTTAATATTGAACACAGTTCCACTTTTATTGATTTGATTTCACTTTTTTTTTTTTATTTAGTTTAGGGGGTAAACGAGCAGTGCGATACAACTGATTAAAAAAAATCAAAATACTTTATTTTGCAAAAATGCGCTACATATAGATGATACAATGATATTTTGTCCAGCAAATTTGCCATGTTATTTTATAGCATACAAAGAACATATTACACATTATTAAAACATAAGTACAAATTAATATATAAATAAATGATGCGTTGCGCTCCTTACTCCTTACCCTTGCGTGGGCCAACTAATACTCACACACCGCAATAAACGTAACAGCACAATGCCACTAACTCAGAATATAGGTATTATGTAAGCGAAATACCTCCCCGATCGTGCCGTCTCATGTCGGCTGCAGCGCAGCCATTTTTACATGAGATCAAAAGAATCTATAGTAGTATGAGTCGCTAAAGTTTACCCTCCGTACTGCGCGCATTAGAAGCCCAACTAGTCTTTTACTATAGTATACTAACCGCTCTGCCACAGCCACAGCGGTCCGAATTGCGGCGCGGCGATCGGCGAGGTGAGCGGCAAGACGTGACATACAAAATGTATGCGCCATGCCACGGCCACAGCGCGGCGGTGCGATTTGCGGCGCGGTGAGCGGCAAGGCAATACTCGACGCGCGAGTGAGAGAGAGACAGACGATCCGCTCACCGCGCCGCAATTCGCACCGCTGTAGCTGTGGCCGGGCCGTAATACTTTACTATAGTTAAGTTCCGAATGATGAAATTAGAAAACTAATTTAAGCGCATAATTAAAAGGAGTATGTTTCAAGTAACGTAGATTATATCATAATAATATTATACATGTATATTCGTAACGTCGGCGCTGGTTCAGCTGGGGTTGGGGTGGGACACTATAGGCATGGGATGTATAATATAATTACGTATACAACTAGATCCGTCATCTTAGCTTCATAAAAGAAAAATATTTTGTCCAACATAAAACAGATAAAAGCTGATAATGATGATTCTACCAGTGTTGAAACTATTGTCCTAATTGAACTAATTAGCTGTGAAATAAGAGTAATGGTTTCTGTGCCTTTCGCTACCACAAATCGTCAAATAATGGATTTCAAACTAGCAAATGTCTATCATAGAATTATTATACATTTTTAATACAGTCGTTGGGACCTTTAGTTTTAGAAATTTTGAGATACGTCTCGGTTACAAGATGTCCACGTAAAGTGCCAGCTATGCTGTCGCGATTCGTGTGGCGTGAGTTTTACCTCCTGGCCACAGCTAAACGTAAGCGGCCGCGCCGCAATTCTCACCTCACTTTCATCATATATTACCTAGGTAATATTCTATTAATATTCTCTCTTTATATCTTTGCATCAAAAGATTTGTGTCTTTTTACGTTAAAGGGAGCAAACGAGTAGTTGGAGCCATGTCATGACTACCAACACCCATAGTCATCCGCATAAAAGATAAGCAGATGCGTTGTCCTCCTGCATCTTCCCATCTCCACGGGCCACCGGCTACTTACACACCGCACGAAACGCGACAGCGCAGCTGTCACTTTACGCCGCTCTCGCCTAAGCCAGAGGTACCTCCCCAGTCGCGCCAGCCCAATTCGGCTACATGCATGCATGTAACGTGGCACTACCTCTTGGCATTTCCTCGTCTGTCTGTCCGTATTACCTATACATAAAAAAGTATTTGTTAGGCGTATAATGTGTTCGATTTTATGGTATGTTTATTATATTTCTCGCAACATCGGCGGGGCGAAGTTTGAAAGTGGCCGGTGGACCGTAAGAGTTACTCACTCACCCGTCGATGAGTTCATAACGAGTTTATTCGTTGCCGATGTTCTGGAAACTCGGACAAGGGCGGAAACATGCTATATAAAGGTTACGCCGATGTATCGAACGTAAATAGGTGCTTCTGCTATTTTAGGTGCCGTTATTTATTTGTGTTATGCATATTTATTGATTTGTGTTGGCGCTCGGGACTTGCAGTTATACGATGTATGTATTTGGTTCGTCGCTTGAAATAATAGAAAACGATTACGATCGAATCGGAATCGAATCGAATGTCTCACTCCAGAGTTTTGTTCGTAGGCCAGACACAGCCGTGTTTAATGAGAAAAAAAAATGTAGGTATATTAGACGCTGAAGTTGGCACAAGCGATTAGTCGTCTTTGGACTGGCGATGCTCAGCCAAACGCATAATTGTTATGTAACCGTGTTGCCCTTCTTTCCTTCTAATGGGCCATCAGAAATAGTTATAAATATTAATATAATATCAGGGTAGTGATATTCCCTAGTTGGTGATGTCACGACCGTTAACTGAGTGGTTACCCTTTTTGGGATTCTTTTTTACGCTGTTGTGCATTTTCCTGCGAAGTGTTGTAAATATTACAATAATTAATGATGGGTGTATTTTTTGTTCATTTTTTGTTATCTATTATTAGGTTTTTTTTTTCGCACATGTGTTTCTTATATTCAATATTCTTTGTTTTTCATTTTTTCTGTTCTTCCTTTTATAGGTGCCCTTTTAGATGTAGCTTATTTGTGTGTTAGATTATGTAACAATGATGGTACCTACCTGTTAATAAAATGTATAACAGCGTATAAATTTCCTGAATAAATACTTATTCTATTCTATTCTATTCTAAATCACAAACCGCACGAAATTCGACAGACTGTCACTTTGTGGCGTTATCATTATAATAATATATCAGCAAGAATGTATTTTTTTATAGTAAAGAAATGCAAACGACCAGTCGGAGCCATTCATAACCCCGACACCCTTAGACATCCCCCTAAAGGCTATACAGATGAGTTACCCTCCCTTCTCCTCCTTCCTCCAGGGGCCACCGGCAACTTACATACCGCAGAATCGTGACAGCACAGCTGTCACTTTAAGCCATTGTAGTGTAAGCGAGGGCAGCGGGGATATCAGATGAATCCCCGATCGTGTCGACCCAATTCAGTGCATGCATACATGCAGCGTGGCACTACCTCTTACTTACAACCTCATACAAATTATAGTTCATATACTTGGAATATAAAGTTTACACTTCGTTTCTTAAACTCTAGCTCAATTAGGTAAAAAATATTATACTAACAAAATTATCTAATAGCGTCGACCCTAACACGAAAGTTATTGGTTACTGAGATGATCCAAGGGCCGAGTTAAGCCCTTCATGTACCTACAACTTTAATGTAGGTCACTGCTTTGAGACCTATTGAACTGATAGAATTTGAAGTAGTGCTCATTCTTCCCGAGTGAACTAGGCTAACTTAACAAATGTTATTCATAGATATTTTTTTGTTTCGCATTTCCGACCCGGCTACACTTGTTAGGTATTTATAGCTATAGATCTAGTTTATGGTTATTGGTTAAAGATTACTTTATTGATTAGTAAGAAGTAGTGCCACACACATTGGGCCGGCACGACCGGGAGCCGGTAAGATTGGGAGGTACCTCTCGCTTACGTGATACGACGTGAAGGGACAGCCATGCTGTCGCGTTTCGCGTGATTTGTAAGGCAGGTAGCTCATGGATGGAGGAGGAGAAAGGGAGGCATCTGTATAACATCTATGCGGATGTCTACAGGCGTCGGTGGCTTCTCCTTTGCCTCTTACACTAAAAGAAAAAAGCGTTTATAGCGAGTACTGAGTAGCGAATGGAATGCAATTAATAAAAATATTTTCAGCTGTTGCAAAGTTTTCAATTATTCGCATCTCGCCGCTTCATGCAGTGAGTTGCAATTGCTAAACTCTACTTAAACAATCTCCGTTACTTCTGTTTCACAACGATATGTATTATTGGAAATGATTTACAAGCGAACGTTCTTAGAAGTATGTTGCAAAACATCAACATTGCATGCACAATAATCGCCAGAATTTTACAATTAAATTATTTCAACATCGCTCCATACAATGCGGATGTAGACGGATGTGGGTTAGCGGAAGACGAGGCAGCCAGGCAATGGCGTAACTACAGGGTGGAAAGTCTGAAAAATGCCACGGGCTCCCTGCCGGAATGAGACCCCTGGTAAGAGGAGAATCCCAACTAAAATAAAAGCTTCTTTATATTCAATATTCATCGGATCAGGGATGGGCCCCATGCGATCGATGGGCCTCGAGCGGTATAGTGACGCCACTGAGACCAGGACTGACGTATCATGATCAGGTTTATCGGGCACTGTCGTAGGTGGCGTCAAGAGTCTTCGCAACCGGCGTTTATCATAGATATATAAGTACTAAAGTAGCGTGTATGTATGAAGAGAGATATGAATGTGAAATACGCAAGGCAAGTGTGATCGTTATACAAGGTTGATAAAAGCGAGAGGCATTAAATTAAACCACATATACTATAAGTGCCTATAGTTAATCCGAAACTAATAGAAAAAAAGATTACGACAAGTATACGAAATTACTTTTTTGAAACAAGTTAAATAGCGAAAATATGGAATTATACTTTATAGCGGCGCGTGCAGCGAACGGCAACCTCGTACGGGGTGAATGACCCCGGCCGGCCATACTGCCTATCAGCTGGCGTACAGCGTGTGCGAAGTGAGAATAGATTTTAAAAAAATCCTGTGGCTAAACTATTGCCCCGATTGATCTAATTTTTGTTGTGTAGCCTGGAAATTGTACAAATAAAAATATGTGGTTTCATTTAATGCCTTTCGCTTGTATCAACCCTGTATATGGCACTCCATACACTCCGCCCATCCGTTAGGGAACTGACGTGAATGTGCGTTGTTGTTGTAGCATCACTTCATATTAATATTCAACATATTCAACAGTCGATTCAAGTGTCGTACTTAATATAAGGACTGCTTTTATCCTACTAATATTATAAATGCGAAAGTTTGTATGTTTGTTTGTTTGTTACTCCTTCACGCAGAAACTGTTGAACCGATATTCATGAAATTTGGCACACATATCGAGGGTAACTTTGATTAACATATAGGATAGTTTTTATCCCGAAAAAATGATCTTATGGGATGATTTTATATTTTCACGGGATCGAAATTTACACAGAGGAAACCGCGGAGCGCAGCTAATTTCTTATATAATAAGAGGCCCTAATATACCTATACAAGTGGTGTCTTTTGGCATTTAAGCATGTATGTTAATACATTTTACTGCTTTAAATGTACTAAACAAATATTATGTGCTCTCAAATTTTACTAGTCGCTTAAATTACTATATATTAAAATATTTCTCTTGGCCGTAATGAAAATTAAATGCAACGACGGTGTTACTAGTTTTCGGGTTTTCATGGCAAAACTAACAACGGCCAAATAATCTGTTTTGCGTTTAATTGTAAAATTTTAGCTAAATATAAAGAAAACAAAAAAAATATGACAGTATTTTTTAAATATTTTTCCTCCTAGAAAATCTAAATAAAAATGTCACTATTTCTAAACCAATTGCATGATTACCGGCCCAGCAGTTTCGAAGGAGTACGGACACAAAAACCCGAGATTTTCTTGCATATTCCTAGACACAGATCAATAAATGACCGGGGTCTATTCACATTCTAGTCGTTATTTATGCAGATAATTTTATATAATACAACTGTCCACTCCAATTAATTAAGCGCGAAGCTGCATCGTTGTATAATAAGTTGCGTTAGTTACTTCCTTGTTTCCTTAAATTGTATTTTTAATTTTACTTTTAATGTTGTTTCAATACGTATTGTTATTTGTGTATTGAAATATAATATAACTAGCTTACGCCCGCGGCTTCGCCCGCGTGGATTTCGGACTTCAAAAATGATTCAAAATTTTAACTTATTATGTTATTCTGATATGAAAACTATATTACTGTAAAGTTTCAAGAAAATTCCGTTCAGTAGTTTTTGTGTGAAAGAGTAACAAACATTTTTACAAACTTTCGCATTTATAATATTAGTAAGGATGTAGTGTCAAAATGTATCTAGTACCCTGTAACCTACATATTCTTGTAAATTTAAATTGTAATGTGTGTATTGTATACCTATGATGTTACCTAGCAGTGTATTATTTTATTTTATTCTATTCTAATTATGCAAAAGTAAGATTATCTTCATCAGCTAATTTTCAAAAAAAGGTACATACGGACCATACCAAATAATACATTTCAAATTTAATAGACTATAAAGCTTATATTTCTACACCTTTAATAACGATAAAGTAATATTTGGGTAGTGGATATGGGTCATACGTGTTACTGACATAAAGTTAAACTGACGACGAGTACATTGTGTTGATACAATCACGGGCTCGACAAAGGCGTAATGGCTGAAAATAAAATACCTAAGTCAGGTCGTTGCAGTTGGTGTGCCATTGTCCGCGAGTCCGATACAAAAGAAATTCGAAGCGAGCAAAAAGCGCGCGTGTCTTTAAGGCGCAGACCCACCATTGCGCACGTTGTGTTACACGTTAGCTGTGTGGTTTATTTTTCACTTATAGCATATGCGGGACAAAGGGGAAAACCGGAACCTTTTTAAGACTACCAACGTCCATAGACATCCGCATAATTCATGTTCTTGCGCTGCCTGCTTCTATTCCAACGGGCCGCTGCTACTCACACACCGCATGAAATGCGATAGAATAGTTATCACTGCGCGGCGGTACGTGTACGTGCGAGGTTTTTCCACGGTTGTGCCGGCTCAACTCGGCTGGAATGCAGGCACTACCTCTTGCTAAAATTACGAGTCCGTAAGACAGAATGGGTCAATAAATAAGCAGTCGTAGCATTCGGACTACCGATGTCTACAAGCAAATGCGTAGTTTTTATGTAACTGTGTTCTTTTTTCGCTTGTTCCCTTTAACGAGCCATCATAAATCATTAATTGCACGAAACCCAACAGACAGCAACTTGCTCATGAATTAGGAGGAAGGAGAGCAGCACGTGTATAACCTCTATGCGGATGTCTATGGGAGTCCGGTAATCATGAAAATAGTTGCGACTACTCGTTTGTTCCCTTATACTATAAAAAAATAAAGATATTATTGAAAGGCGAAGCTTGCATCTGTTGCGTAGTCGCTCTGTGCGCCGCGGTGTATGTCAGCCTTTATTGAAAGCAAGACGACTGTCCTTAATTGAAGACTGTTAATATAGAATTTCATTAATTTTCTTTATTTATAACCCGAAGTGCATAACGGTCTAGGACTATGGTTGTCAATTTTACAATTTACTAAAATATCAAAATGCTTGTGTTTTTCTTTATACGGTTTAAACGTGGCAGATACTCTATTTATTAATATTGTATTCTCTGTCTACGATTAATATATATTACTAGCTGCGCCCCGCGGTTTCACCCGCGTAACTTTCGCTGCCGTGGGAATATCGAGTTGAAAAATAAATGTTGGCCGATTCTCATACCTACTCAATATGCTCACAAAATTTCATGAGAATCGGTCAAGCCGTTTCGGAGGAGTATGGCAACGAAAACTGTGACACGAGAATTTTATATATTACTAGTTGCGCCCCGCGGTTTCACCCGCGTAACTTTCGATCCCGTGGGAATATCGGGATGAAAATTAGATGTTGGCCGATTCTCAGACCTACTCAATGTGCTCACAAAATTACATGAGAATCGGTCAAGCCGTTCCGGAGGAGTACGGGAACGAACATAGTGACACGAGAATTTTATATATAAGACTAGCTGCGCCCCGCGGTTTCACCCGCGTAACTTTTGATCCCGTGGGAATATCGGGATGAAAAATAGATGTTGGCCGATTCTCAGACGTACTCAATATGCTCACAAAATTTCATGAGAATAGGTGAAGCCGTTTCGGAGGAGTATGGCAACGAAAACTGTGACACGAGAATTTTATATATTAGATAGACAATGCTATTTTTCGAGCCATCTAACAGTTGAAGCAGGGCTGAGAGTTTTATTGTGGTATTTTAGAATGCAGCTACTGAATTAACATATTCGTAGAAGCTCTAAATCAATTGATTTCAGTATTGGGTGTAAGAATTTTCTTATGGTTTTCTGCCCATGATCAATGAATCATTCAAACGAAATGCTGAAATTATATTCGTTATTTTTTTTTTATATTTACAGAACAGGACAAATCCATTTTAAACATTTTTATAGTCATTTTCATGACTACTGGCTCCCATATACATCTGCAAACATGGATCGCCTTCCTCCCCCAACCCCCCTCCATTCGCTGCCTTTTTTGCTCGGCTATTAACCCCTACCCACTAAACCCCTGTGGGTGCCTTTAGTCACTATAATTGGAGGGCCCCAGATCTACAATCAACAGGGCCCCTCCAGCGACAGGCTACTCTCGATGAAAAGGCCAGACTTCTCCTTGGGAACTGTCCGGCTTCTTTTGAACAGTCCCTACTCTAAGGTTGGAACCGTGCAATGGGGTCAGGTTCTCATCCTGACCCTTGGTGCCAATACTCCAACGTAGCACGCCACGCCGGTGGTCCCAATCCACGCCGTCATCTGCTAATTCAGAAGGACTGGTGGAAGGACGGTTGGAGGACCTCCGACGTTGGCTGACCCCATACCGCCATCCAGGGTCCAACCATAAAACGGCCGCAGAGGACAGGGAGGACGGCAACGGCACACCGCATCTCCTCTTCCTCTGCGGCCCCATCGCCAACGCATCACACAGTGCGCCCCCGTTTGGGCGCGGGAGACATGGTGCACGGCACCGACACACCGAAACACCTCTCCTCCCGCAAACTCTCCTCCATGAACGCATCCAGAGTGGGCCTTGGGGAAGCCCACTCGGAGCGTCCCCTCCTGGGATCCCTCTTGGCTTCACCATTGTGTTTCAAGCCTCTCTTTCTTTTCTTGCCTCGTTACTAAGCCCCCTCACCACAACAAGGTGGAGAACAGTCGAGGGAGATTCATTTACCACCTTACGCAATGCACGACAGAACACATAGAAAAACAAGAACCCCCTAAAGAGTTCACAATTTCACGGTTTTGCCCAGGAAAGATTATAAACGAATGCGTTAAATCGTGAATAATTTGTACAGTTCACAATTTTCCGACAGTTTACAATCTCCCGAGTTATTTTGTAAATTAACGCTTTTTAAAATCTTACGGTGACGACATATACATACGAGATAAGAGATAAAGGTAGAAGATACATAAAAAACGATAACCACGATGAAGGAGAAACGCCCTGGTCACATCATAAAAAGTTCAGTAAGGTAAATTCTTATTATCAAGCTTTAGAGTTGAAATTGTTAAAAATATTGCAACGTAGGCTATAAAAGAAAGATACTCTACACCTTTTGTATATTTGATAGTTTCGGCTTCGTATTGTTAACTTAGTCAAAACGTTTTTTCCAGTCTCTATAAGATTTGTATAGCCATTATTTTTTCTATAAATAAAATTGTCAAGAGACAAAGATTGTTTTGAAATAAAATGTATTCGACAGTCAAATATATGACGTAATTCCGAGGCGTAATAAAAATTAAAAAATTTTAAGGTACAAAATGCGAAAAAGTATGAACACAACAGCAGAATATTTTGTCATATATTTCATTTTATAAAGTAAAAGGCATAATCCAGAGGAACATAAAATAAGGTAATGCGTATTGGTATTTGAATAAAAGAGACCAATTTAAACCTAACAACGGTCGGTTCTCATACACACTATACGGCGCGATGTCCGATTTGTGGAAAAAGCTCATAAAAATTTCAAAGAGCCTATATACTGCAGTGTCCGCGGCATCACTCGCCGCTGCATAAAATATGCAAATTGGACCACTTCGCCGGTGGCCTTAGTTCACTTTTGCATTTTTATGTGAAACTGAGAGCCATTAGTCATGTAAATATTGTTAAACGAACCACATCACTAACCCGTCATAGTGGAATTAAACAATGGAGCTCGCTTTCTTTTTGTATTTGTGATTTAAATTGTATTAACTGATAAACGATTTAATTTTATTACTTTTAATTTGTGATGAATTCTGTAGCCGTAGCATAAGAGTAGCTAGCTATAATAGGTAAATGAATAAATATTTTTTTTTTTAGAAATAAAAACTAATACAAAAGTCCAAACGTCTAAGTCTACATTGTATCTGTATGATTCTGCATTTGTTAATTAATTAATACATTCATAACGATATTACGTATTAACATGTGATTTGATGTGGAAAAAATAAAGGTCTTCGTTAAGGTCACGACTCACGAGGAACCGCTAAATGCTTGTGGCACGTGACCGAGACCTGTAGGATTCTTTGCGGAAGATCTATGTACTGCAGTGGTTGTCTTTCAGTTGATAAAACTGTCATGTATCATCGTCTATTATGAACGTTCACCGGAAATAATGTTACCATCAATTACCCGATCGAGGGATTAAGTAAAGTGTCTTGTCGGAACTTATAGTAACCTTACTAAATACCTCAACGTAGATACTTGTAACTAAGCGCCATTATTGATTCTACCAAAAAATTAAAATACATACTAATGTAGCCTACTGTAGCTATTTATCCCTTCTAATATTATAAATGTGAATCTAAGTTTATCAGTTACACTTTCCCGGCACCGCTAACCCGATCTTAGTGAATTGAACTTTTGTACACTCATGTAAGAATATGTGTGTATTTATTAAAAAATTCTGACATGAACGCAGCCGCGGATAAGAGCCAGCATAAAATAAAGGTAATTTGACTGACTTAAAAATAATTACATAACAAGATTAGTACACCTTACAAATTCATAATCTTGCTTATAATTTTTTTTTGTTTACGGAAGATAGAGTTTTAACAAATTTCTCATTGAGCCTATCTCAATATTATCCAGTATCCAAAAGCAAAAGAAGCGTAAGTCAAACAACGCATTTAAAGGAAGATATCTGGGTGGACGACTATCGTTTAAAATGTATTTCAACTCCAACGTCTTCAATAGAATAGAATGGAAAAACTTTATTTAGCAACTCTAACACATAGCTATACATATTTTTTTTACTTAACCTACACAAACTATTAGTCAACAAACACATACAGATAATAACATTCATTAATTTTACAGATAAAATAAATAAGTATAAAGTGTAAAACCAGCAATAGAAATGAAAAATACACAACAGTATACTACAATTACCAAAAAAGTTCAGTTGAATGATTGTGGTCATCAGTATAGTCATCAGTATAGATGACCACAATCCTGGTATTATGTAGTCCCCGATATCCTAATAGGATAGAAGGTGTGTAAGAAGTTGGTGATTATGATTGCTACTGAAATTGGCTCATATAACGTACTTTATAAATTGGTATCCTGCTAATTCGAAGCTGTCTCCACAGCTTGTGAATTGAAAAGGTTGTTGGCCATTGGTCTACTAATGAATATATTTATTTTTTGTTTATGAATTTAATAAGATGTTTAAAAACTTCTAATTAATTATTATATATGTGTGGTAGAGTCCCAATAATCAACCCCGATTGTGAAAGTCCTGCTTATTAATGTGAAAAAAGTATTTTGATAATATGATATAAAATTCGAAACTGATCAACTGATGATGACTTTGGTGATATATTGTGATGGATTAGATTTTCTAATTGTATATCAGGAAGGCATTTAAATCTAACTCCTGGCTATAACTTAAGTCTAGGTCTACAAACAAACTATTAATTGTTGGTGATGAACTCGACAGACATGATTATTATCAGTAGCCTGCACCAACACACGAAGGACATGCGTCGTATGTAAAAAGATGAATATGGTATGCCTCGGACCGGAGAGAACTTGAAAAAGTATGAGTGATAGAGTACCTTATTAGCTTATCCTCCTTAAAATTGGCAAAAATGTCTTAATATAGCCATGTAATGGAAGATAAGAACCTCAGGTATATTATGTTCCAATAAATTCAATACTAAATCAATCCAAATGATGCCCCTGGTTTTGCAAGCGTCCATAGACTACGGTAACCACGTACCATCAGGTGGGCCGTATGCTTTTTTTGCCACCATCGTGATATAAAAAAAAATGCAAACCATTCAGAACAAAATTGAATGTATTAAGCGCTAGTACAAGTTTCTACTCTGCTCCGTTTATATTGTACACTTTACGACTTACGTACGTGTTATTTTGTTTTATGTTGGAATTATTTTGCTTGGCTTCCATTAGAACTGCAGGAGTGTTGCAAACGACAACACTGAATGTGTGAACTTAACAATTTTATGTGAATAGAGTTGTCAAGGAGTTATGTACAGGAACTAAAAGATAAATGAAAACAATTAATTATTTGAATCATGATGAGAAGACGTTGGAAGGTTTTTCACGATCATGGCTATAATAGCTGGTATTTACTAATCTGTATGGAACCTATTTCATTCTTAAGGCTTCTGTTGTATACTTACACTCATAATATCCTCACAGCCACAGGTTATTCTCCTGTTACCCATTTAGGGAGAAGCGAAAAGGGAGCAAAGCACCTACATATTGTCTTTAATGCGGATCTTGGCGGGCCTAAATTTTATACAATTTTTAATGGCCTTCAATACTTTGTGCCCTCTGTATACGTATAAAAAGTCCAACTCAGCTGCTATGTTGCAGTTACTCTACCTCTTATTGAATATGAAACAAGAAGCAATGATTTTATTATTAAACTTACGATATATCTTTAAGAAAGGGTAATAAAGGAATAATAGATATAGAAAAAATACACTTCGATAGCGAGCTAAAATACCTTATTTTATTCCAGTGATTGAGATGAAATTGAATACAATGTAAAAACAAATTGACTATTTAGGAAGTTTATTTTTGAATATTCCATTATCAACTTTTGCTCTACAACTTTTCAAAATTTGTCTATTTTTTTTCTACACAAATATAATAATTAACGAAATGATTCGATTGAATGTTACAAACTCTACGTTTCTATTTGTAGGCGAAGTGGTGCTTGCGACTTTGAACGCCTTTGAACAAAGTGCCTTTAAATGTCACGACAGTATTTGTGCTGTCGTGTCATTTATAAGTTTCTAATTAAAACTTGATAAATTGCTTACACGAGACCGGCGTAAAGTTACAGTGTGTACGTAGCCGGTGGCCTATGGAAGGAGGAAAAAGGAGGGCAGCGCATCTGTATAGCCTCTATGCGGATGTCTATGGGCGTCGATAGTCATGAGAATGGCTCTGACTGCTCGTTTATCCATATACCATAAAAAAACCTTTAAAGTTAAATTATTATCAAATTAAGTCGAAAGTCGTAGATTAAGACGTGTTCCTAACTTTCTTGTGTCTAGTCTCGATGACTATGGACCAAATTGTATATAATACGAATCCAAGGCCCACTTTACCCTTTTATAAGTACCTTATGTTCGTCGTAGACAGAAGGTTGGCAGGATTATCTGGCTCTCAAAAGGAAAATGCATTTTCACAAAAAAGATATACAATTCTAATGGGAGGATGACCACGACTGACGTACCGTGATCAAATGGACCCGACACTGTTCGCTGGGCGACAAGAGTCTTCACAACCGGCGTGTATACAGTATTAGTTGAATATGGTGGAAGCAAGACAAGTGTGTAAGGATCGTGATATATGGCAATCGGTATTTCTTGCCTACGGCGTTAGGGAGCTGGCGTCAATTTGTGGTGATATTCCCTTACCTTTAGATAAATTGGCTACTCAGATAAACAGAAGTTTATCCCAACATCAACCAGTGCACTGTTCTAAACAGACTTCTATCAATTAAAGGTAAGACGACCGATACTACGCACATTCGCAAATAGTAGGTATAGACCAGTACATTTTTCTGTCTGTCCGCCTATGTGTCTCTCAAAACCTTATTCTCAAGACGGGAACAAGTAGTACAATCAAACTGAAGTGTATGTCGAAGACTGCGGTCTACAATTTCTTGATACAAAGCATTAATTATTAAGCTTCTAAGTAAACACAATCAAAAGATACAACCGTTTCTGCGCGAATTTAGTATGAGCTAGTGCATTTTCTAAAATCTATAATATATCCTTGTAGCAGATTCCTGTCCAGGTCTCCTAGAGATTAGGGCCCTATCTAAAACATAAAAATAATATTTCTCTGTTATTAAAACGCAATTATAGAGAGAGAGTCGGGACGAAAAACTACTACTGCTGGCCAGTAGTTAAATTCGTCAAAAGCCGCGTACATAAATATACCTAGCGATCGAGTTTATTACACCCGAGGAAAATAAATTGATGAAAAAACCGCCCGTAGAAGATGGTACCTGAGATGTAAATTATGAATGTTCAAGAGGGTAGGTTCTTAAGGGCGGCTACTGGTTCCATTAATAGACACCGCTCCCGGCCGCTTTACTTGGAAAATCTTTCATGAAATAAATGAATCCATACCGTATGTAAATCGAGCCGTTGAAAGTTTTTATTGAAAAACTTGAAATGATAGAAGCGGTCTCCCTCAGTGATCCCCGTTCAGTTGTGATACGAACTTCGAGGTCACCAAAAGGTAATTTTGAAGTTTTTACACCAAGTAACTTATAAATTACGCTGAAGTCATGGCCGTTTTATTGCATGGCTATCAACATTTATCGTCGTCATTCAATGTTAATTGTCCCGATATAATAAGTACATAGGTATAAGAAAATGTATAAATAAAATAAAAACATCGTTAAATATTAGTCCGTGCTAGTGAAGTCACACGGCAGAGAACTAAAGTATTCGATATTACGAGAAGAGTAATCTCGCTGAAGACATGACTACCAGCGTCCAAAGACATCTGCATAGATGTTATACCTTAACCTCCTTTCTACATGAGCCACAGGATACTCACATATCTCATGAAACGCGACAGCCTAGCTGCCATTTTACACCGGTAAGCGAGAGGTACCGGTAGTGCCGGCTCCATTCGACTCCAATTCAGCGTGGCACTACCTCTTACAAAGCACCCTTCGTTTTACTACTTGCGCAATATGGCCGTTAAATATAATCAAAAATTTTATTTTTAATATGCGAAGATGTAGGTATGTAATTTATTAGTACTTTAGTAGTAGTAGCTTTTGTTAGGAGCCTGCAGGAACTTAGGACAGTTTAATTAATTATAAGGTAAATCCATCATTCCTGCATAGAATACCCAGCGCCCACCTGCGAGGTGCTCGGGGCGTGATATGTATAATATTTGTTCACATCTCAACTTTACCGACATCTGAAATCAGTATTAAAAGGGTATTAAAGATTGTGTACTTAGCTTAAACGCTGGCAACATTATGGATTTAGACGTTAGGTAATCTGATGCAGGGCTTTATCTTACGGCGTATTGCAGATTTTTGTTGTGTTCTATTTTTGGGATCATCACTTTATTTTTGCTAATAGAATAAATGTAGTAAAAAAGAACCCCAATTTTTAATATGCAGTATATTTATTCTACTTATAAAATTCACAAAATAGTAATAAAAAACATAAGTAAGATACTAGAGCGGAGGACGCGTTAAAAAAGACGGAATTGTTGGTCGACCATTCGTACTACGTGGGAAGATGATTTACGTGCCGTTGTCGGTCTGCGATGGATGCGAGCACCAGGCGATCTATCATCTTGACATTCAGTAGGCCTATTTCCAGCAGTAACCTGATAAAGGCTGATAATGATAATGATGATGAATAAAAAGTTATGTATATGTATATACCTATGTGGAATAATATATAATGGTAATAAATATGAAACAACCGATGGCCACGACGAAGAAACGACGGCCTGGTCATATAATAACAAATGTTCAGAAAGTTCAAGTCATAGAGTAAAAATTGCTAAAAAATCTTTCACCGTAATCTATAAAAAGAGGCTACTCTGTACTCCCTACTCTTGATAATTTCTGCTGCATGTTGTTAAGTCGGTCATGCAAAAATGACGCCAAAACGTTTTTTCCTGTCGCTATAACATTTGTACAGCCTTAAATATTTTTATTGATTTTCAAGACAGATATATTGTTTTGGGGTAAATAAAAAATGGTAATATTAAATAAATGTTGATCAGGGTAAATGTAGAATAGGAAAGTCGCTGGGCAAAATGTTAGGCTATCTATCCCCGTACTGCATCAATCCCACATTTACCCTATGATTTCAAGGTTTTCTTTACAAATTCTTAGGTTGCGGCGGTAGCCTTACTTAAGTTTCTAAGTTATTTCAATTAAATAATTGTTATTTTTTTTATTTATTCTACTGTGACATTAGATATATTAAATCATGAAACGATTAGTGTTTTGTAGACGGCAACCCATAGTAATTCAATTACGATGTAATTAGTATTCTGGAAGTATTTTTTTCAGCATATTAAGTCATATTAAGTCTTACCGACTTAATATGCTGAAAATAAATAATTAACTATAATATCGGTAGGGTTGTAGTTATCTCTACACGTAGCAATAAACTGAGCTGTTCAATTTAACTGAACTACATTCGACTGATGTCTCAGGATTGAACTTGTTTAGGCAGAGTTGAATGGTTAGTTGAATATTTTCAAAGTTGCTATTATAATGGATATTTTGCAATGAAAATAATATGTTCTTCAATATTCAAATAAAATAATACTAAGTTAAATGTTTAAAGAGAAACATCTAAAAATTAATTTCTCTATATCAACTAACAATTAAATTAAATTTTCGTATTATCTCTCTTACACGAGACCATATTCTCGCTTACACGAGACCGGCGAGAAGTGACAGCTGTGCTGTCGCGTTTCGTGCTGTGTGTAAGTAGCCGGTGGCCCATAGAGGTGGGAGGAGAAAGGGGGGCAGCGCATCTGTATAGTCTCTATGCAGATGTCTATGGGCGTCGGTAGTCATGAAAATGGCTACAACTGCTCGTTTGCCCCCCTATACCATAAAAAAAAAAATAACAACAAAATAAGTCCTTCCTGCATTGATGAATTTGTGTCGTATGTTAAATTAAACATGCCATTTGTATGAACTCGGCAATAAAAGCAGTAAACAAATTACGAAGTTCCGAAGTGAAACAAAAATAAATTATAAATTTGATGGTAGGATTTGAATTTAAATTTTAACTCGATAAAGTAGTGGATAAAAAACAAACACATACATAAGGTAAAGTGCATTATCGAGGTGAATATAAAAGAAGGTAATGCGTATTGATATTTGAATAAAAGAGACCTATTTAAATCTAACAACGGCTGGTTCTCCTACGGCGCGATGTCCGATTTGTGGGAAAAGCTCATAAAAATTTCAAAGAGCCTATATACTTCAGTGTCCGCGGCATCACTCGCCGCTGCATAAAATATGCAAATTGGACCACTTCGCCTGTGGCCTTAGTTCACTTTTGCACTTTTGTGAAACTGAGAGCCATTAGTCATGTAAATATTGTTAAACGAACCACATCACTAATTTGTGAATTAAGTAATGGGGCTCGCTTTCTGTTTGTATTTGAAATTTACATTACCAATTGTGAATACCATGCTTTAACGAATGACAGAAGACTTTAGTTCTCTACTACTCACTCTCTAGACTTTGTAAAGTAAATAATTTCTTACGGAGTCAATGCATACGCCTCTACAATACGATCCCAGAAAGCGTCCAAAAACTTTCGATTAATAAATTTAAAAAAGTTGTTAAAGAGCGTTTGTGTGGTAACACATAGGTACCTACTATAAGTTAGGTATTACAAAGGTACTATAGGTAACAGATTATATTATGACAGATACCACATCTTGGGATTAGTACCCTCCTCCCAGGCTGTTTCTATACCATAATTATTGTAAATTCTTAAATTATATATCATTAATAATATTCAAATGTGTTTGTATTTTTATATTTTTTACTTTTATATGTCATCACATGCGATCCGCTGAGTTTGTTTCGCCGGTTCTTCTCAGGACAGGGCTAAAGTTGAACCAGTGGTAAATGTAATTGTTGTCGTACAAAAAGTAATTTCTGTAATTCTATATTGAATAAAAACTTTTTCATTTAATTTCGAACGAACATAAGCCGATACAATTATTGGGGTAAAGTGGATCTGGGGTTCGTTTTACTTACAAGCGCAAAACTAATCACTATGACGTTACTGAATAAGACGTATCATTCAATATCGATGGGTTGTAAAGTTCTTGTGTAAAAGGAAGAGCTATACTGCATTGTAGCTGAATTGGACGGGCACGGCCATTACCTCTCGGTCATAATATAGTGCCGCCAAGTGCTATGCTCGTCGCGTTTCGGGCTGTTCGTAAGTTTCCGTTGACCCATTAATGAGGACATAGCCATAGTGAGGATTTTAATGGGTGTCGATTTTGCTCTCTTAAGATAAAAAAGCCCTTAAGAACAAATTGTCTTTTACGACGTTCGACATAACTCGACAAAATTTTAAACTACAATTAATTTTAAATAAATTTAAATAAAATTACATGTCACGACAGTAGAATTACTGTTGTAACATTTGTAAGTTATGTTCAAAGGCCTTACCTACAAACCGAAGCGTAGAGTTTGCAACATTCAAGCGATCATTAAATTGATTATTATTTTTGTACAGAATAAAATTGTACACATTTTGAAAAGTCGTAGAGTTTGGTTGTTAAAATAATGTTTAAAAGTTTAAAAAATATTTTCATAAGGGCATTTAGTAAAATACTTAGTCGGTTTCCTTTAACATTGTGTGTTCATGTCAATCGATGGAATAAAATAAGTTAG
This sequence comes from Calycopis cecrops, assembly GCA_001625245.1. Lineage (NCBI taxonomy): Eukaryota > Metazoa > Arthropoda > Insecta > Lepidoptera > Lycaenidae > Calycopis > Calycopis cecrops. The sequence goes on along the minus strand of LUGF01052788.1, from coordinate 198,650 downwards.
GTAATTTTAGCTCGAACGGCGCGGCGGCCAGGATCGTGAAAAACCTTGCATCGCCTTCTAATCATGCTCTAGATTTAAATAATTAATTGTTAAATTCATCTTTTAGTCCCTGTACATAACTCCTTTATAAAGCTATTCACATGAAATTGTTAAGTATATCACATTCAGTGTTGCAAACGTTCTAATGCAAGCCAAGCAAAATAATTCCAACATAAAACAAAATAACACGTACAGCTAGTCGTAAAGTGTACAATATAAACGGAGCAGAGTATAAACTTGTAGTAGCGCTTAATACATTCAATTTTGCTCTGGGCTTTGACTTACTATTGCATTTATTGGAACAACATGCTGAGGTACTTTTTATGACCCGCTACTAGCACATATCAAGGCCTTTTAAATATAAGCAACAAACAGTGTCATCAAGTGTAGGACGACCACTACAGCACATAGATCTTCCCGAAAGAGCGCATCAGGTCACCGGTCACAAATACACAGAGGCTCCCGTTAATTTTTTTTCTTCGATTACAGTTACTGTTTATTTACTACTCATAATTACCAATAACCCACAGACAACCTTCGTATCAATACGTAATATCGGTATGAATGTAATTAATTAACAAATACAGAATCACACAGATACAATGTACACTTGGACGTATATTTCATAAAAATCAATCGCTCTACATAAGTGAATCAAGTATCGGGGCTGAAGCTTTTACAGTCTTTATTATGATTGGAGGGCGGCTGAGCAAACAATGATTCGTAATCAAATTGCGCTTGCATCCGTAATGCAGTCACGAAGTAGTTTAAATACGTTTGTTTATCGAAGAGACCTATATTAAGATTTGCTTTAAGCAGCTATTACAGCGTTGGAAATGAATAGGAGCGAAGCCACTGGGAGAATAATACTTTCTTATAGTTTGGTGAGAACTACGCTATCGCTTTGACGTTAATAAGTCAACAGGGACTATGCCATAATAAATTATTGCTTTTCTGGTAAGCATCATATCTTTATTAATATCCTGTAATCCATTTAAAAAAATGACGTAACTGTCGAATTAATGTACAAGAACAGCCATGACCGGGTCATGCATAACTATGTATAGTCATCACCCGGTGACATAATTATTTTTGCTGCTAATTTTATTTTTGCATGGTTTTTTACTAATATCATAATATCATATAAGTAATATTATTTATCTAAGAAGATTGATAATAGAATAATTCTTATTACCATTTTTTAAATTCATTTAAACTTACTTCACATTAACCACGACTCAGAAAGAATTTGAATATCCCGATTTCACCAAAATATTGTTGAATTTGTATTATTTCTTTTAATAATAATTATAACCTACTAAAAGTCAGAAATAAATATAGTAATCATAATAATCATAATAATAATAATATAATAATATCTGTGGACATATCACACTCACATCACACAGTCCCAATTAAGGTTTTTAAAAAAAGTTAAGACGTAGTGCTCTCGCTTACACGAGACCGGCGTGAAGTGACAGCTGTGTTGTCGCGTTTCGTGTGGTGTGTAAGTAGCCGGTGGCCTGTGGAAGTGGGAAGAGAAAGGCGGGCAGCGCATCTGTGTCTACACGGATGACAATGGGCGTCGGTAGTCATGAAAATGGCTCAGACAGCTCGCTTGTCCCCCCTATACCATAAAAAAAATACTGTACCTACATACAATAAGGCGATTTACTGGTTTCTGTAACATATTTTTTAATACTCCCACACGTTGATAAATGCACACACTCGGGTCTAACCGCTTAATTATGTATATAGATTAATAATGAAATGGTTCCCACGGAGTCTCGGAATACTAATTGAGATAAAATCTTCATTAATGGATAGAATGACAGCGACAAGCCACATATTGAGACATCAAGTAAAGCTACACTTTAAAGTAGGGAAGAGTTAATTGAGATAATTGATTAGAAACTTATTTGAATACACTCAGCTCGTCCATTATATTGTAGAACATCCTTACATTTTGTAGATAAAACGAGTAAAATACATTAAACCTCTTAATTAAGGTTTTGGTCTTCTACCATTTCACCTTTTTTTTTTTAATTAGAGAGTCCGATTAAATAATATAGTCTGGGGAATTTGTGTTGTGTTATTTTATTTCCATTCTATATTATTATATTCCTTCCATATGAGTGACATATAAGGAGTATGAATATAATAAGTTTTAATTATTACCAATTATAAAATAGTAAATCTGAAATTTATAGATCTTAAATATTTTCATAATTGATGGAATGTATACCTACCTTCTTGATGGGTACCTTATACCTACACTTCTTGATGGAAATTCAGATTTTAGGTTTGTTTTTAATTTTCTAGTTGAAATTTTTATTAACATTATAAAAATACTTATATAAAATTATATACTTTTTATACTATTTTCAGATATATACCTGATTGTGAGTTCTCGAAACCGGTCGGATTGAATGTAGTTTAAATTAATAAAAAGTGCAAATAGTATAAAATTTAATACAAGTATTTTTAAAATGTAAAATATAATTTAAAATATAAAAAAAACAAACAAAAATAAATATGACAAAATGCCCAAAATAATTAGGATTTTATACGACAGAAATTTCGCCATTTTTGTGTCCCAACTCCCTCAATAATCAATAATCGATCAAAAGAAAAAATAAAGTGGATAGTTATTGGAAATAAATCTTTCTTTTTTCTGTCTATTATTAATAATCCACATAGTAATAACCTCTTTATTACGATTTGGACTATATTATATAATAAACTAAAAAAAAAAATAAAAAAAAGAAAGATGGCGTTGTTCGCAAGTAATTAACATCGGCTCCGCATATTTTATCGTTTTAAAAATTTAAAAGTGGTC
>LUGF01052788.1:181423-193337 GCA_001625245.1 Calycopis cecrops | reverse complement strand
GTTTCTCGTATTTATGTTATGATTATCATTTTTGGTTCTGAATTCACTAATGTTCTTTCTTACATACAATACATTATCCAAAATGTATTGAGAGTAAACAGTCAGTATACCGATGACCTTAAATTAATTTCTAAGTGATATATTGGAGGCTAGTTGGTAAATTGCACGAATAGCTCAAAATCAACAAATTCTGCCCTCAAATTTAGAATTTATTTTTGTTACACCGCGGAACTTCGTCATTTGTATTTTATTGCCGACATACTAGACATAATATAGAGACATAATAGCAGGTTTCATATCGACATATGGCATAAATTCGTCAATGCAGAAGCATTTATTTTAATTAATGTAGTTAATCGATGTAAAGAAATTTATTATTTAATTTTTTTTAAGCAACTTAATAATATTTTATTTGAATATCGAATAAGTAGTTTGTTTTTATTGCGAAATGTTCATGTTAATGGCAACTTCGAAAATGTTCAACTAACCATACAACTCTGCCTTAACAAGTTTTGCCGGAGTGTAGTTCAATTAAATTGCACAGTATGGTTTATTACACTACCAATATTATTTACTTAGCTAATTATTTATTTTCAGTGTATTATGTCGGTAAGACATAATGAGTAAAAACTGGATAGTTGCCTAGGAGGGATAGTTGCCACAGCTTTGCAAGGCTTGTGGATAGTGTTAGTTTTTGTTAATAATCAAGTGTCCCCCGCGCAAGTCTAACTATCGCAACAAATTTTAACGTTAGGCTACTATCCGCCATAGTAGGCAACTATCCCCTTCTTTAGAAATCAAGTAAAACGGGATTTACACAAAATATATAAATATTTACATTTGAAAACATAGACTGCGATGAAAGATTAATAAACTATATACTTAGAATAAACAATTAACTTTTACTCATTTTTATTAAAAGAGCGTTTTTTAAAAGTGGGGCAACTATCCGGCTTTTACCCTAAGTATACAATTAATTGAAGTATAAGGTGTTATCATGTTTAAGAATAATACAATCGCTAATCGTTTCATGATTTAATATAGGTAATGTTACAATTAAAATAAATTTGAAAAAATAAAAGTATTTTTAATTGAAAATATTTTTTTTATCTTTAATAGGTCTCCCAACGTACTAAGAATCAGTAAATAAAACCTAGAAGTTAATATCATCATTATCAGCATTATTCACTTAATTCGCACCTTCGCATAGGCCATTATTAATTTACTCCAAAACAATATTTGTCTTGACAATCTATAGAAAATAGGCTATACAAATTTAATACAGACAGGAAAAAACGTTTTGGTGTGACCGAGTTAACAACATGAACCGAAACTACCAAATATACAAAATGTGTGGAGTAGTTTCCTTTTATTGCCTACGATGAAAGATTTTTTAGCAATTTCAACTCTAAAGCTTGATAATAAGGGTTGGAGTATTGTAACAAAGAACACATGCTGACCTTTCTGAAGTTTTATTATGTGACCAGGGCGTTTCTTCTTCATCGTGGTTATCGTTTGTTTAATATCTGCTACATGTATACATTATTCCACGTATGTGAAAACAATATATACCTAGTCATAAGTTCTGTTATAGAGAAAAATTATTTTTTTTTAATTTCAAATAACTTTTATTACTTTTACAGTGTGATAGTTTAATACACAAATACAAAACAATAAAAATATAAAAAGTTTATTTGACGAGGTCTCTATTGGCTGCAATACAGTCCTTTAAACGTTGAGGCCAGTTATCAATAGAAGCACGCACGAGGAAATTCTTCACTGACAATCGAATGGATTGTTTTAGGGACGCCAAATTATCATAGTGTTTAGAGCACGCAGTACTCTCTAAAACCGAACATAAATCATAATCCAGAGGATTAAGATCAGGACTAGACGACGGCCAATCTTCAGTTCTGATGAAATCCGAGGCGTTCGCTTCCAACCAAGACTGCGTGGACGGAGCTCTATGACCCGGCGCCGAGTCTTGCTGGAAGGACTATTCTTGGTTATTGAACATGGTGTTATTAAGTGACTTAACTATCTTCTCAATAATGGTATCCTGATACACTTGTGCCGATGTTTTGATACCTTTTTCACAAAGATATGGCTCAGTCACTCCGTCATAGTCCGCGTTGCACTCTGTCGACTAATTGGGAAGCTTCCTTAGAACTTTGAGCATAAATACGGTCATTTTGTTTGTTAAAATGTTGCTCAGTTGTAAAAATTTTCTGATCCGTAAACAATTTTTTTCCTGTGACCTCGCTTTGCGTGCCGCTTCAGTAGTTGTTTCAATTTTACCACCCTGTTCATCTTTAATTTATCAGTTAAGAAATGACTAGTCTCTTATAGGCTGCAAGTCCTAAATCATCTCTTAAAATACGCGACATAGTTCTAGGTGCTATCCTTATTTCCTAAATCTTTGACTTTCGGACAGGATGTCTTCGAATTCTTTCCCTTACTGCTTTGCCCACCTTTTTCGTAAGAATATTACGTGGGCGGCCAGATCTTTCTCTGTCACAAATAGAGGAAGTCTCATTGTACCTATTAATAGCCGGTATACAAACAATTGACTAATAACAAGTGTACGGAGAGTTTTAAAAATTGCACTTGGCTCTATACCTACTTTGTATAATGCCATCACAGCGATTCTGTTCTCTTTATCACCCCACTCCATTTCAATATCGCAAAACATTGTACAATGTATTGGCGCCAAAATGAGAAAACACAATGAACAATCGTATAATGACAGATTCTAAATTCAAATTTAATATTTTTTATTTTTAATTGCAGCCATATATTTGGCCGGACTCAGTACCTACATATATTTTACTATTTTCTTAATATTATAAATAGAATAAATATACTTTATATTACAACTTCCCAAGTTGTAATATAAAGTATATTTATTCTTGTTTTACTACAATTATCCCATAAGTAAAAATAAATTGATAACCCCGACATTAGAATACACCATAACCATAGCAATAAACCGTAACAGAAGCCTAATCAGATTACCTAAAGTCTAAATCCATAATGTTGCCAGCGCTTAAGCTAAGTACACAAAGTTGAGATGTGAACAAATATTATACATATCACGCCCCGAGCACCTCGCAGGTGGGCGCTGGATATTCTATGCAGGAATAATGGATTTACCTTATAATTAATTAAACTTTCCTAAGTACCTGCAGGCCCCTAACAAAAGCTACTACTACTAAAGTACTAATAAATTACATACCTGCATCTTCGCATATTAAAAATAACGTTTTTGATTATAATTAACGCCCATATTGCGCAAGTAGTAAAACGAAGGGTGCTTTGTAAGAGGTAGTGCCACGCTGCATTGGAGTCGAATGGGCCGGCACTACCGGTGAGGTACCTCTCGCTTACCAGTGTAAAATGGCAGCTTTGCTGTCGCGTTTCATGAGATATGTGAGTATCCTGTGGCTCATGGAGGAAGGAGGGAAGGTATCTGTATAATACTTATGCGGATGTCTATGAACGCTGGTAGTCATATTGTCTTCAGCGAGATTACTCTTCTCGTAATATCGAATACTTTAGTTCTCTGCCGTATGTTTTCACTAGCACGATGACGATTTATCAATGTTTTTATTTTATTTATATGTTTTCTAACAAATACTTATTATACCAGGACAATCATCTGCATCAGTCGTCATTGAGTGACGATGATAAATGCTGATGCCATGCAATAAAACGGCCATGACTTCAGCGTAATTTATAAGTTTCTTGGTGTAAAAACTTCAAAATTACCTTTCGGTGACCTCGAAGTTCGTATCACAACTGAACGTGGATCACTGAGGGAGACCGCTTCCATCATTTCAAGTTTTTCAATAAAAACTTTCAACGGCTCGATTTACATACGGTATGGATTCATTTATTTTATGAAAGATTTTCCAAGTAAAGCGGCCGGGAGCGGTGTCTATTAATGGAACCAGTAGCCGCCCTTAAGAACCTACCCTCTTGAACATTCATAATTTACATCTCAGGTACCATCTTCTACGGGCGGTTTTTTCATCAATTTATTTTCCTCGGGTGTAATAAACTCGATCTTTTTACTAGGATAAGTATATATTTTATGTACGACACTATTATTGATTAATTTATAAAGTGTGAACATCGTCAACATATACCTATGCAAGGGGCTGCTCGTTTGCCCCTTTATGGCGAATTTCTTATAAAACAGTACAACCGCTCATTGATCGTTTGAACAGTTTAAGAAGCTTCCACAATAAGAAAGCAAGTCCTTATGATTCTTTGTTTAATCTTATTAAATTAATATTTACCAGGTTATAATGATGATGATAATGACTCTAATGGGGGTGGTAATACAGAACAGCCCCACATATTCGTATCATTAAGTCTCTAAATGTTATAATTGTAGCTTAATAGTTACAATTATAATATGCTTGGGGACATTTGTATGGTAAGGAAGGAATTCCTCCAAAACGACCTACACTGTTATGGCGTTCTTTGTACGTCTGTTCTAAACCATTTTATATTCGTAAAGTTGAAATTTTAAATAAAAAAGCATTTAGTTAAAATCATAGAGAAAGAAATACAGAGATGACTCCTTTGAAATAAAATGTCTGTTCTATATGCAAATTACGTATCGTAAAGGTCGGTAGATATTTTTGCAGTTGAAAAATGGGTCGGAAAAGTTAGGTCCCCTACTATTTTAATCGGTAATTTTATCTGGTTGTTGGTCTGGTGTCTGGTTTTAAGTGGATGTACTGTTATTTTTTTATATGAAATGCTTTAGGTGTGCAGAGCATTCACGATGGAAAAAGCTATCGATTTGGCAACACCGTTACTCACAGCACATCTGCCAGTCGATGGACCGTAATAAAATGAACATGTCTATGTTTACTATTTTTTTTTTATTTTTATGATTTTTTTAATTATACAAGACTCGTTTTTTGCTTTGTCATAAAAATCTATGCTTCATTTCGTTTATTTCTTACAAACTAAAAGGGCTAATAACATCAAACGATAGGATGACAAGAGACCTAAACTTGAAGAGCAGACTGACTTGTCCCGAGAACAAGAGGATATGCCTTAATTACTTACTATTCAGTAAAAGATGGAGCACATAGCATACCGTGGGGAGTAAAAAGTGATTACAAATTAGATTTTTTTATAACTCGTAAAAATATTCCTAAAAAACTATAATGCAAATGTTATCTCTCCAGTGACAACACGAAATCTAAATCTTTCATAGTAAATCATGACGCACTATGTCTACGCCTAAAATGACTCATACATGCAACTACTTATTATTAAACATAACAACATAAGGGATAAATAAACTGCTAACTTCCTTTTGCGTGCTCACAGACATAAAAGTTTTTCGTGCGTATCCTAACGAAAACATAAATTAGGTAAATTTACTACATTTTATAGAGAGCATCCCCTTCATTACAATATGTTCGTAACGATACCGAGGGTCAATGCGTATCTCCCCTATACAAATTCCAAGATCGGCTAAATTATAAAAAGTTTTTAACTCACAACTTTCCCTTCAAGGAATAGAGCGAGCGAGCAATCTTAGGTATGCGATGTTTTGGTAGATGACTCTATCGGACGCTCTCCTTGTCTGCCGCAAAGGATACGGCGCGGCGTCAAGGGGCAAAAGCGAGGTTCGGGTGCCGTTAGTGTGCCGGCGTCGAGTTTGTCTCGTGGAGAGTCGGCCTCAGAGTTCAGTTCTCGCCGCTGCGATGACGGCGACGCACGTGTCAATCGCTCTACACAAAGAGAGATCGCAGCGAAACCCCTCTTAAATAAATCACGCGGAGCGGCTAAACCCTCGTAGATAATAAGTAGTAAGTAGATATGAGATAACAATATCGCACCAAGAATAAGTTGATTAATTGCTCAAAGTTTGTTCAACTTGAACAATGGTAACGGAAGTATGATCTGACCGGGACTAGAATTAGTAGCGCGATGTAAACAGTTAAACATTGTTGGAGATTACCGGAATTGTTTGTTGACTTGAGTCACACAATAGTTGTTGCTCAACACTATAGTGCGCTGTACTGTAGTGTAGTCGAGTTACAGTTAGTGCTAGTGAATGTGCTCGGCTAGATAGGACAGGATGGCCGACGGGACCGGCCAGAGGGTCGTGGGACTCCTTTGTGCTGTATTGGTTTCGGTGCTCGCAGATACCTGGACAGCCTTCCAAGAACAGCCATGTTGCCGGCCGGTGTCGCATCATCGTATCCGACACCATAGAGGTTAGTAGATTTATATATTTCAAATTTAATTGGTGTGTATTATTAAAAAAAATGTTAATTTTCAATTAAAAAAATTGTAATTATTATTTTGGTATAATAGCGCGGTTTTTATCGCCATTAAAATATTTTTAGTAACTATATGTCTGTGAAAGTTAATTTAACAAATAACTTTATGTAATTTAACCAAAACCCGTGACGGATACGTGATAATAATAATAATAAGTATTAATTAAACATACAATTTGAATATTTGTTTATTCACAGTAGTTAAAACGTCAACACAAGTTAAAATATTGTTTATTATATTAACACGAACTCATGAATTTATTAATTTCCCTTATTACTTTTATTTTAAATATCCTTCACGAACGTATGCTATTGCTTTGTAAAATAACTACATAGGTACTGTATACATAATATATTCACATATTATATTATGGCATGTTATGTTTAGTATTTAACCTTACTTACTAGGTAGGTACTAAGTTTGTGCTTTCAAAATAATGTAACTCATTCATAGTATTCATGTAAAATTTAAAATCTAAATACGATATATCTAAATCTAAGTAAGAACAGACAATGTAGAGTCCAAAATTTCAATACTAGTAGCAATATGTTATAGTTATAATATGTTATAGTTGTATGAAACATAAAAATAATATGAAAATTAAGTATTAAAAACCAAATTTTAAATAGTTCGTCTTCAATTGAAACAAAATATAGACCACTTCGTCCACGACCTCAAATTAAAGACCGCCAAAGTCAATTTTATTGTTCTAGTATTAAAACTCTTTTATTATTTGATTCATTTTATTTTGATGTCCTTTTTGCAGTAGTAACCTATTTCACAGCCGATGTTATTACTAATAAGATTTTCACTTGATTTTAATTAACCTAGGATTTACATTTCAAACACTTCTTTAACTTAATTAGAATCACTAAACAGAAAAAGAGCAAAGAGAAGATAAAATCAACGATTTAAAGTCACAGTAACCTTCCTAAATAAAACCTCCTTTCACTTATCGCAGGAATATCCTCGGCGATATCTTGGAAAGCCAACTACCTGCCCGAGTCCCAACATTACAACAAAACACAATAACAATACGCTCATGACAAGCGCCTATAATCGTAACGACCGCCGCATTTTATTAAACCCGTACCGGGGGTTCCTTCGGGACCCCACCCGCCGTGTTCTGCAGGGTTTGAAGACTTCTTTCATGCCTTAGACTATGACCTGCTTGATATCTATCTCTCGTTATCAAAGTTTTTCTTCCTGTACCTGTGTTCCAGAACTTTTGCTGTAGAAGGGAAAGAAAGCCTCCATCGGATTGCTGTGGGTGCTCGTCGGGCGGCGAGGATGTATCTTTATACATCCTCGCCGCTTGACACGTAGTAGTAGTAGAACACTTTCAAAGGACCGTGTTCTAAGTTCGGGATTCACGCTATGCCTGTCTAAAGCCTTTTTAATAATTGCTTCTTTTAGTTTATTTCTTCGAATAAGAAGGTCATACTTTCTTATTCGAAGAAATAAACTTCCAAATTATTAAGTAGTAATTTAGTAATTTTGTAAAGTATTAGAAAGTATTTGTTAAAGTATTAACCAAATCGTTTTGAAATAATCTTAATACGTTAATAACCTATTGACGAAGTAGAGCAAAAAAGCTCTTTTTCGCAAGGTCCGAAACTAAAACATTGGTTTATACGTGTAGCTCTTTCATAATAGTAACAATATAAATTAATTGTCGACTCCCACCGAACTCGGTGTAATGAGGGAACTTGTAATGTGTATTTTCACACGGTGATCCAGAGGACAAAGGGAATTCGGATAATTTATAGTTAATTGGCCAGATGCTACGGCAACGTCTTTAATCTTATAACGTTCAGACGGACAGACGGTATTATTATAGTGAATTTATTACGTAGGTATGTTATATAGGAAATAGGTTTTCTGATTGGGATATACTATTGCAATATAAGATTAATATCGTGGTTTCCTTAAATATTTTTCTTTACTGACGTTTCGGTTACTTTGCTTTCTTCGTCACTGCTGCTATGAAAAGAATTGGGATTATGAAATTCCTGGTCTTAGTTTACGGAAATCTACAAATATATTTACATAATAATAAATCGGTAAATAATTTTTGATAAAAATATTTTATACATCTCAGATATACAGACCGTTACTGGGGTTATTTAAAGACCAAGTTCTATGTAATAATTAAAAGATTAAGAAGTAAAAAGTACCGTTGCTACCGCTACTTGTTTTATGAAAAAAAAAAATACTTAAATAAATATTACTGTACCGTTGAAAGTCTTTAGCCATACCTTTTTAAATCAAATAAGCAAAACAATTTGATAAGGAGTCCTCATTTGACCTGTTTAGTCGAAGCGTGTGTTTTGAAATCCCAATATTTATGCTCAATTATGTATATAATGCCCTTAGGTCTTTTTATAACTCATAAAACGGGTTCTTTTAATCTCGAATTAATCGTATATCGCCGTAACTACAAAGAAAGGTGAGTTGACAGTATAACCTAATGATAATAAATGGCCATAGGCGTTCGTTGACATCGATATAATTATAGACATAAGCTCGCTGACGTATGATTACGTTTATTTTCGTAACAGAATTGTGATCGTCTAAACGGAGTAATATACGTTCGTGGAGTTCATTCGACGGAAGTGTTCTAGATGTATGCGTGATGACGGGGAGATGTGGATAGGCATCAAGATCTTAATAACTTTTACATCTGTGATCTTGGTCCTCCTCTGTGGTAGGGTAAAGCTATTTTAGTAAGGTACGCTGCATGTATGCATGTACTGGCGGGGAGGTACCTCTCGCTTACACTATACCGGTGTAAAGTGACAGTTGTGCTGTGGCGTTTCGTGTGGTGCGTTTGTAGACGGTGGCAGATGGAGGTGGGAGAAGGAAGGAGAGCAACGCATTTTTATATCAGGATGTCTACCGGCGTCGGCAGTTATATAAATGGCCCCGACTGCTCGTTGTCCCCCTTATACTATAAAAAAAAATACACCAGTATATTATAGGCCAGTTTCATAAGTTCCAGTTACACCCGATTAATCCTAATAGGAATTTATGTATCAAATAAATTACGACCTAGGTTACACAACTTTAGTTAATTAATATGAAGCGTTAGTGTGGTACATATGGGTTAAGTATTGAATAGCTACTTGAAACTTTAGTAGTAGCCCTTTGAACAAGCTTAATATACACGCAAACCGTCCCGGTATCTGCTGTTCATTTTTTTTTTTGTGGTATAGGAGGACAAACGAGCAGTCGGAGCCATTTTCATGACTACCGACGCCCACAAACATCCGCATAGAGGCTATACAGATGCGCTACCCTCCTTTCTCCTCCCAGCCCCATGGGCCACCGGCTACTAACACACGAAACGCGACAGCACATCTGTCACTTTACACCCGGTAAGCGAGAGGTACCTCCCCGCCAGTATATGCATACATGCAGCGTACCTTACTAAGATACCTTTACCCTACACCGCACGAAACGCGACAGCACAGCTATCACTTTACGCCGGTGCCGTGTAAGCGAGAGGTACCTCTCCGGTCGTGCCGGCCCAATTCGACTGCATGCAAGCACGCAGTATGGCACTACCTCTTCCAAAAAATTCCTCTTTTACAGTAATGAAATATAAAACCAATCTTACACAGAAATATTATAACACTGTAATGAAAAATGATGATAGCATTTTTGAAATTAATCCAGCTTTTGGATTATTTTAGTTGCAAACAAGGAAAGCACTATTTTCTCTTTATAATACTAATACTAGTTTAGATTTATGCAGAAAACATTTGGTTTAAATGTCATTTAAGACCAAGACACGGCAGAATACTTACAGCAGTGAAATTGTAACAAAAGATAAGATAAGAAATATAGATCATACAATATTGTCTTTGTTACTCACGTACTCGTTGCTAACATGTGAGGTGGAGCATTGGACCGTCACAGAACCGTCGTCCGTCTAATTTTACTTTTTAGTACATATTGGACAGCGAATTCCATTTTATGGCCTACAACTTGACCGAGGATTTACGCTCTTCCAGCCTAAGCTGAACTTAATTTATTATGATTTATTATAATTTAGATCTGATCTCTATTTAAGTGGGCATTTATTACGTGATTGACATAAATTAACTTAACTTATTTATTTGTTAACAGATTTAAATAAAAGAAAACACTAAATCTTAAGTGAAGTCTATCACAATATATTCCTGAAATTAAAATTGCATATAAATGGGTTAAGCCGTTTCTGATATAAGAGAGCACAAACATAGAGAGGTACAGACAAAGAGACAAAAATTAATCACATTGTTTTGGGGTCTCTTGAGTATGTAGGTAAATGCCCCCATTTGAAATACAATTAATCTCCTGGAGATCCTCCTCATAGCTGCCATATCAATGTTTGACTATTCTTGTATATTATAATATGAACTAGCACCACGTTGCCTTTATTGAGAATAGTATATGCTCATTAAAAGTTTATGTAACAGTTTTAAGTTTGTATTTGAAAGACCCGCTGTTGGTTCGTATCCAAAAACTCTTTATGTTAACAATATCTGCTCACATATAACATATTGCTCACATTGAGAGAAGGTGGACAAAGACTGCTCAACTCCCACTGCTGACACCTACTTAGGTACTACTACTACCTAGGACTACCTACTTAGGTAAACTTACAAGCAAAAACCTTTCAGTTTTACAATAAAAGATATATCATCAAAATAAATCAAACAAAGATCATGATAAATCATAGAAATGAGTTACTGATATTTAATAAATAATAAATAAATAAATAAATAAAATGTTTATTCAGTACCACAAGTTACATTAAATCGTTACATATATTGGAGTCACCATTTAAGTAAGTACATACCTGTGACAAGAGACCCCCCAGACTTTAATAGGGGTATAGCTAACGAGCCCATGAAAATGACAACCAGAAACATAAAAATCTCCAGAAATTGTCAACTTAAAAATTCATTAAATTTCATAAATATACATTTTATGCATTAGTAACAATTTATCGTCTTTTCTTGTTGCAGCACCATCAATGTTTCAAATTAACTTTACAATTTTAAATACTAAAACACAAATCATTCTGCAAATTGTAACGTATTCCACTGAATATATCTATATTGAAGAATTGTATTACTGCTGGATCCGTAGCGTAGCTTTAAGAATTATTCGAACATAATTTTTGAGGCGTAAACTTACAAGCAAAAACCTTTCAGTTTTACAATAAAAGATATATCATTAAAATAAATCAAACAAATATCATGATAAATCATAGAAATGAGTTACTGATATTCAATAAATAATAAATAAATAAATAAATAAAATGTTTATTCAGTACCACAAGTTACATTAAATCGTTACATATATTGGAGTCACCATTTAAGTAAGTGCATACTTGTGACAAGAGACCCCCCAGACTTTAATAGGGGTATAGCTAACGAGTCCATGAAAATGACAACCAGAAACATAAAAATCTCCAGAAATTGTCAACTTAAAAATTAATTAAATTTCATAAATATACATTTTATGCATTAGTAACAATTTATCGTCTTTTCTTGTTGCAGCACCATCAATGTTTCAAATTAACTTTACAATTTTAAATACTAAAACA
>LUGF01052788.1:145795-161465 GCA_001625245.1 Calycopis cecrops | reverse complement strand
TGCATCTGTATAGTCTCTATGCAGATGTCTATGGGCGTCGGTAGTCATGAAAATGGCTACAACTGCTCGTTTGCCCCCCTATACCATAAAAAAAAAACACTACAATCTCCAACATATACTCTGAGTTGTGTGTGTTGGATCACATTGCGTTGAGCGCATTACATAATATTTACTTTCCACTGATGTAATCAAAAGCAAATGAGGGTCAATGACTGACAATCAATTTTAATTACTTATGAAGCTTTATTAGTTATGCGATTTATTTACAAATTATTGATTACTGATCAAATTAATTATTTTAACCACGATATTCACTTTTAAACGTTGTTTAATGAATAACTCTAATTTAGCTGTGTGCTTCGCAGTTTTCACTGAAGTTTATTTCGATTTCATGGAAAAATAAGGATAAATAATAAAAAAATGTACTATCATTTATTCTAATCTAACAAAGATAGACACAAAAAAGTCACAAAAGTTGGTTGAGCCTTTTGCAAGGAGTTTGACCACAAACATGGTAGCACCCGATTTTTATAGGTTTATTTAATATCGATCACATTATGTTAAGTATTTTCTCCTAAAATACAGTTAGTCTTTTGTGAGAAAGGCACTTACTCGATCGTGTAGATCTGATTCCATTGAATAAGCAATAAGAACATCTCATATTAGTACCTAATAGTGATGATTTCCGCACTGTCAAGATCAGAAAGCTAATCGCTCTATTTCTAGTTCGAAAATCCATTACACGTATAGAATAACTTTATTCTAAGTTTAGACGGGATCTCGAAACGATGACTGAAGAATGTATTACGTAAACCTCCGTAGACTGAAGAAGCGCTGTAGCGTCGAACATCGGATAAGCTTATTTTGTTAAACATGTTCTGTTGTTCGCTTTTCAAATTTAAAATATATTTTTTCCTTTTCTGTCTTGTAGCCAGTACGTTTAACACAATGAAGCATAATCCGAATATTTCCAATATAATGATTGCCGTCCCTAATTTTATACATTCATAGAATACCGACAATAGTAAATTGCGTGTTTGCGCAGTGTTGGCATCGCTCCAGTCTTTTCAATTATATACCACAGGATGCTGTTTGTAAACATCCCTAAATGATAAACGCTTATTTTAACGCCAAAGAACCTCGCAAAATGGGGTTTAATTCTATTTTGGCAACATTTGTAAATGTACAAAAACTTGTGCCATTTTATGTTTTATTTAACTAGCCATCTCTCCTGACTTCGCTCTTACACTAGATTGTAAGAGAAGATTGTAAGAAGTCAGGAGAGATGGCTAGCTAATATAGCTGCGATTTTCTTGATTTTTTTTAACTATTCGTATGAAACTGTAACTACATATTTTAACGTTTAAATGGAAATATGTAGTTTTTGTCTAAATTATGCCTAAATTATGCTTATGCCTAAATTGGGATTACGCAATGGAGTCATAATGTAAATTAAAAGTTTGCATACAAATGAAGCAGTTTTGCCATTATATACATGATTTTTACAAATCTATAGATATTCCACTGACGGTAAGACTTTGCCAATGCGTTTTCTCAATTTTTATATTTCGATATGACAAAATTCACTCCTGTATACAGATACAGATAGATATACAAAAGATACTCCTGTATCTGTATAAATATCAATGTTTTAAAATACTCCAGTGTACGTAAGTCACTTTGTACTATAACAATTCAAATAGTATTCAAAGGCTATGTTAGTGTCAAATATGACAACAGAGAAGTATGCAAAATCCAATTCCCACGAAACAACAATACAGTGGGTGCGGAGGTCGGCGATAGCATCGCAGCCTTCGTCGTAGCTGCACATAAATCTAGGTTTGATACATTTTGGTAGCAAGCCAAGTTCTGTGCATCGCCCAAAGCTTTTCGTTGTTCGCTTTAAAAAATAACCACTTAACAACATTTTAAAAAGAGTCTTAGTCTACACGAAAGTGGAAATAATGGTGAAATCTATACTAGTATTTAACCTTTCATCTATAAATATTGAAAATTTGTACACTAGTTAATTTGTCTATGCAAGAGGCGAAAAAAATATTTATAGAAAAAACAAGTCATTTTTTATATCTATGTACCTATAACAACTGCAGACCGCATATTTGATTATCCACATAATATGATAATTGTCATTGTAATTAATTTATCCAAATTCCTGCAATACAGTTATAAACCTAGTGCAGTGCTGTTTTGCCAATATGTCATTATTTACGTATATTCTTTGGTTTAATATAATATTAAGACTTTTAATTATAATTGTAAAACTGTACTTTGTTTGTTTGACAGTATCGTTCATTTCAGGAGCTACTTGGTCTGATAAAAAAAAATCTTTAGTGATATTGTATACTTATCCAGGAAGGCCATTAACTATCACACTACAATTAAAGGAGCGCTATATGTGGGCTATGTGAGTGAAACGGCGAACCTCTGCTAGTCCAAAATAAACCGTTAATGGCGCTATGAATGTTTTCGGAAGCTAAATGTGGGCAATTAAGGTTTCTTACGGTTACGTTAAGTTGGGCGAGAGGGTTCATTTCCAAGTCGTTGAAGCTGGCTCATTAATCAGTGTTGGGCGCGCTTCCGTCCCCATAACCTTCGCCGCGGTGCCGCCGGAAACACAGTTTATTTTTGATTGTTTCTAATCTAATAAGAACTGATCACAATCGCAGACCGTTTGTGATATTTGTCAACATAATGGACTTTTTTGTTTTGTTTATATACGAAGCATGTTTATATTTCTTTTTTCACTTATATATCGACTATATATAAACTTTTCTGGGGTTTAGGGACTACTTAAGATCTCTTCATTATTTAGGCTGTATGACGTAAATGCGTGATCAATCTTAATCGAGCGTTAATCTAGTGTAACGCATCACAGCGTTTACCGTGCTTAAATCTCTTGACCACCTTTCACTTTAACATTGTGTTACTTCTTAATGAGTAAACTCATGTCACATGTCAGAGCTATCACACAGTTTTCTGATAAACTTGATTCTTAAACTTGTAGGGATCTTTGTTTGGATCTCTATACCCCACTACTGGTACTGGTTTTTGCTCCAAAAATCAGATAAATAGAGTATTAAGTTTCAAAGTTATTAAGTAATTAGTTCACTTATGCGCTGGTCTAATGCGGGTTCAAGAATCTCTTAAGCAAGTTTGTTGCGAAGTAATTCTTTACCATAGAGCGCCGACGTTGATGCATTTACATTCGCACATGAAAGACATACACGGTAAAGTCGGTTTCGTTTATTAACCTCTCGAACTGCAATTTGGATACCTTCTCCAAACGTGCTGTCACTCTTCATTTACACTTATGAATACAATAGCATTCGAATATAACATTCCTGGCAAAACTTATTAGGGGAAGGTTGCTATGATTGGACCACTTAACTTTAGGACATCCTATTTCTCGAAATATGACCAATAAATGAAAACCAATTGCTGGAATTCATTGCTTTTTGTGTAAATTAATGATATATAAATTATTGGCCATGAAAGTTGAGAGGCTTTACATATATATGAACGTAACTTTTCAATGAGGATTTGCTTTCTTTGGACCACCGTTGCCACGAATGGACCACTAAGTTGCCATCATTGGACTTAGTAACATTTGTATTAACGGTCCAATGAAGGTGACTCAAATGAAACACAAAATAAAAATTCCTTTTTATTGAAAAGTTTTTATAAGAATCATATATTTTTTTTATCAAATTGGAATGCTTCTCTTGACATCTTTGGGAGTAATGCCAAACCAAGAATTCTTCATTTCAACAATGTTCAACATTCAAACAAATCTCCTTCTGATCCTATTATCTGAACTTCTTCCGCAGCGTTTTGGTTTTTGCCGTTCTATCTTCTTTTTAATGAGGCTTTTGGAACGCCATAGACTCGACTCGCTTCATGTTATCCAATAGCTTTTTTCTTAAAAATTCTGCTACAAATTTCATACCAGCTTCATTCCAAGAATATAATTTCCTTATCTTTTTCTCTACCGACATTCTGGAATATACAAATATAATCCGGTTATAACAAAAAGGTACGTAGGTATAAGGTATAGATATATATATATAGATACGTGCAATATAAAAATAGACAGTACAAAAATCTATTTATTAACTTTGATATTACATTTTCAATACTGTACAATAATAATTCCATTTATATATTTTAATTTAAATTTTTATGTAAAAAAAAATAAAAGGTAAAAAAATAAATTTAGAAAATTTGTATTTGTAACTATTGCAATATGAAATTCACACAAAGAAGAACATTTTTCAGAATTATACTAAATGAAAATAAGCAATTCGCTATGTTTCTTTGATTGGACCGGTCCAATAATGGCGTCACCATTGTGGTCCATTGATGGCAACTAGGTATATCAACATAACGAAAGCGGGTATTAAAAAACGTGCAAAGTTAGGTAAAAAACTTCATAGTCTCTGTAAGCACAGATAAATTTGCAATTCGGACACAATACAATCATCAAACATGAATAAATACAATACTACTTACATGGGTTTGTTAACGGCTCGATTTTATATCACGATCACCGCTGACACAAGTGCATACGTCACTACTTGCCACACGTCGCGAGGGCACTGAGGTTTGGCGAGGGGTCAAGGGGTGCTGTAAGGTTGCCTATCAACGTATTGAACTCGTTGTGACATGCATAGTTTTTGAAAAAATTTGGTTTTCCAATGAAAGAGCCGGTCCAATGATCGCAACATTCAGCTACAGATTTTACTAAGTACCTGTATTTTTTGGCTAAATTTCTGTAAAATATAAATCGTGCTTTAATAAATAAAAACAATTTAGAGATTTAATTATATAAATCTACGGACCTCATTTATAACACAAACTTCTGAGATTGAAAAGATGAAATAACATAGCTATTATGTTCTAAACAAAAGCGTATAATAAGGTAAACATGTAACTAAACACTAATGAACAAAAAACAATTGACAGCGAACACATTTCCATGACATAAATCAAATGCGAATCTCAGATCAGTGCGATATAAGTCCAGCTCACGAATCACAACACAAAATTAATTTAGGCTTAAGGCAATTGTGGGCGTGGAGCGAACATGCTTTATGTCGGGGTATTTCTGGCGAAGTTGCGATGAGGCAACTTGTATTCATAGGCACATCGGCTGGGCTGTCGGGCCGTCGAGCACGGCTCCACCGGAATTGATCTGTAAAATTGATTTCCATTCTGTTGTGATGAACAAAGGATCTCGGAACATCTTTTGGGAGTATTCCGTCTATTGCCTTTAAGTTATGATTCTGTGCCGGTTTCTTTATTGAAATAAAATCATCATGGTCTGTTTAGATATGCTATCTACAGTCTTACACTTGAACTGTGACATTTCTACTGTTGATTATGATATTAAGACGACAAGTTCGCAGGCGACCGTGGCGCAGTGGTACAGGGCTCGGATAAGCGGAGCATGTTGCGCCAGGGTCGCGGGTTCGAATCCCGCCTAGGTCATGGATGTTTATCTATCTATTATAATATGTATTTCTATAATAAAAATCTTAAATATGTAAAATTTCTTAAATATATAAAACATATTAAATACATTTCCGTTGTCTAATTACGGTACTTAGCACGGGGCTAGACTAACGTGGTGTGTCCACAGATATTATATTATATTATTACTAGCTGCGCCCCGCGGTTTCACCCGCGTAACTTTCGATCCCGTGGGAATATCGGGATGAAAAATAGATGTTGGCCGATTCTCAGACCTACTCAATATGCTCACAAAATTTCATGAGAATCGGTGAAGCCGTTTCGGAGGAGTATGGCAACGAAAACTGTGACACGAGAATTTTATATATTAGATATTATTAAGAGTATTTAAATAAATATTACATAGTCTTACAAATACATGAAATGTGAAACTAGCATATTTTAGACCAACTGCAGATTGAAACCCATTTATTTAGCCATTTAGATTAGACCACCAGATAGTAAAACAATGGTCAAGTGAGAATCGCTAATCAAAGAAATTGTAGGCAAAGATTAACGCTACGACCGGTTTTAACAACTAATGTTAGCGCAGTTCAAGGTATATTTAGCGAATATTAACAAAATTGTCGGTAGTTTCCATACTCACGTAATCAAAACATACTGTTATGATTATGTAATAATGCTTAGGCGAATAGGATTGCATGCATTTCACCTATGTAATTGCTTCAACGAATGCTACGTTAGTATGCATTTTAAATATACATAACATTTAATTGTTTCCCCATGTTCCATTTTCAAATTGTTTTAGGCAAATAGGATTATACCTAAAAGTTTTTATCGTAATATAATTTACTTGCGGTTTCACTCGCGTAAATTTCGATCCCGTGGAAAATAGAAAATCATCCCATGGAATCCCATAGGAACATTTTTTCGGGATAAAAACTATCCTGTGTTAATCCAAGTTACCCTCTATATGTGTGCCAAATTTCATGAAAATCGGTTTGGCAGTTTTTGCGTGAAGGAGTAACAAACAAACTAACAAACACAAACTTTCACATTTATAAAATTAATATGATAAGTTGTAAATTATAAGTTTCTTTTTCATCTCATATTAACGCGAAAGTTAAAAAAAAAACACAACAACAACATATCTTCACGCCAGTTCCCATTTTTCCATATTTGTGACACAATTCCAAAAACGAATAAATTCTTTTGTATAAAATTTGACATATACTTGTAGAGAGAGATCTAGAAGAGACAAAAGATTACTTGTTATCCTGAAAAAATAACTGCTTCCTTTTGAGTACAATTTGTTTACCCACAAACAAAGTCGAGGTCAAACATTTATAGCAAATAAAAGGTAATTTGCGATTTAGTGAGGCTGAGTTTAGATTTTCATCAAATTCAGTAAGAATTTGATGCAAATCTAAACTAGATTGTTCTATTGTAATCTGGATTAAGACAGCACGTTTGGCTTGGCTGGCTTTGCAATTAGTAACAAAATAACTGTTTAAATTTAAATGAGGGCCTTCCTTTTCTGCACCTTTTATAATTAATAAATTATTAATAGCACTAGAGTATATTACTGATTAACTAATACAATTACACAAGTTCAAATATAGTTTCTTACTTTATTTGTTTGTAGATAAAATATTCGAAAAGACTAATCCAATTATGAAATTCTGTAATTAACAAAAATCCAACGACGTGGGCACGAGTATAAGTATAAATTATTCACTTATATGCAACATGTTTCCATTGTTATTTTCACTACAAGTTTTCCAGCGTATATTGCTTATTAAGCTTCCTTTGTAGAATAGTATCCGGCTTCTTGACTCCGCGTATTGTATGCGTCGCACTGACTTTCAATATTTTCATACAGAAAATACAGGATTGGATTCGATATGCATTGTCTAATAGCCTTGTCAATTTGTCCTTTAAAAAATGTATGCCTCAATACATGTAATACAGTAAACCAAGTTAAGAAATATCCAAATATTAATTTGTTTATTCGTTATAAATATAACTAATAATCATAATAATAAATAATAATTATAATAATAAAATTTACTTAGGTATATGCGCAGCCACAAGAGCACTCCCTATTCTGTCATCGTCCATTACATTATCGATACATAGATTAAAAAATAGTCAAATCATAAAAAAATACCGCGACCGCAAAGATGAAATGAAATGCAAGCGTTAACTAAAAATCGCAAAGATAAATTCTCTCTAAATGCTGGACTCATCTCATTGTAGTGGCATAAGTAAGGGTCGCCATTGTAAATCTGCCACGATCGAAACGTGTTTCAGGAATTCCACCATAAATTAACTATCAATAGTTTACGATGCACTCCGAAAGGAAGCAGGGACGAGAGCTCCCACACGATAAAACACTTGAACTTTCCGAGTTGCTCTTCAATTTATAGCAATGGATATTCTGACGTAGGGTTAAGAGATTTCTGGGAGGATTTCTGTGCTATAACGAAACAGTGCATTGCGTAAATAAACTTTGTCCACTATTGTAGATGTAGTTTCTTATTGTGTTAAATCATTAATAATAATTAAATGCTTTTGTTTTTTTTTTTAAAGATTATTTATTATATTATACCGATTATTAACTATTACATTTACTTAACTTGAGATGCATGTTAGGATTCAGCTAAAGCAATAACAACACATTTCATGTTTTATAGCAAGTAAAAAAAGAAATTATAGTTGTAAAATTTTCTTATGTGCTTTCCTCAACGATGTCTGCTGTTAAGATGCTTTAACGTGAAAATAGACACCCATATAATCGTCATGTGAATAAGCTGCTCTCCTCTCCTACTCCATTGTGCCAATAGGTCACTATAAAGTCACAATCCGAATAAAACGCGACTCGGTGTCACTTCCGAGTTGCTGCGGTTTCATGTACCTTGCACGTAAGCGAGAGTTTTCCCCGCTCGTATCGGCCCAATTCGGTTTTAATGCAGGATAACTCTCAGGATAATCTCTTAGGTACATTACTCTATTCGCGAACATTGTTTTTCTAATTGAACTATTTGGAAATCGTTTAATAACATTAAAAGAAGAAATATTATTTCACAATTCTCAGTCTGGACATTAACTTTTATTAAAAGAGTAAGCCGGTTATTAAATCATTTTATGAGCTCTTGAGCCAGCGAAAACTAATTTAGGAAATTCTATGAAGAGGTTTATGTATTTTGCTCTATTATTATAATCAATTAAGTTAAGTATTTATTATTAATAAAGATCGCTCCATTTTAAATAAATACAATAAAGACCCGTGAAGTGAATATACACCTATTTCATACAAATAGGTGTATATTCACATCTAAATTATCATATTATTCAAATTAGCACTAAGCATTATCTGATTTAAAAGATTATTGATAGAAAGAAAGATTTATGTTTAACACTAATTTATACGTTCAACTCAATAGCGCTCGAACATAATATGTCTGCAGAAATATATTATACATATAAATATAAATTAGGAATTACCAGTTCCAGTTCTGCTTCTACTTCTCTAATCAAACGTTTCAAATCGTCTTAGTATCTTATTCTGTAGGCATGTTGATTGAGACATTACAAACAGGTGTATTATAAACCAAAAGTGCGTATATCAAATTATACGTTATTGGCTATAAATTCTCAGCTGAAAGCGAGTAAATTAGAATTATTAATTATATTAATCTGGTAAATGTTTCGAAGCTATGTCGAGCCGGGCTAATTAAAACCCACTGAGGAGTAATGTTCGTTGCACGGTTATAAACAACGCGACTAGCAGACTCTTCTTCATTAAGAATGCATTACTTCATTAAACATTTTATACTACTTGTGCTCATCAAAACTCTCATTGTGGCATTTACTAACCAACTGTATTGTAACTTTGTATCGTATTACAAATTGTTTAAGTTTACAAAGTCTAAATTAATTGTCTTCAAAAAGGAGGTCAATTTGACTGTATGTTTTTGTATATATCTGATGCGATCATCAAATATCATAATCATATATCATCAAAAATTTGAGAAATGACCTGCAATTCTCTTGAATGAATTAGGTTAAAAAAATACAAACCATTAAGAAAATTGTTAAATTAATAATGATAGAGCTCTAAACATTAACTTAATTCTCAACAGCATTTGAAAAATTATATCCAAGAATACCGAATGATTTTGTTTTCCTTAAAATTATGTAATTTGTAATAAAATAGTCACTAAACAATACACGACTTTGATTATTTTCTAGTAAATATTATGTAATTATTTTTTAGGAAGTTCTAAAAGCTTATTTTCGTAAAAGTTTTACTTCTTGGACTCGTTACAACTCTCCCAAATATTTCCCTCTTAAATGCTACCATTTAAATGAGCTAACAATTGGTAAATATACGAAAATACATAAATATTTTTCTTAAAATCTAGTTTATAAATCTTAGTGCGCTTATATTACTCGAAATATAAGAGAATGTTCCTTTAGTAGGAGCTCTAAGCGCAGACATTTTCTTCCTTTTGACTTAAAATTCTTTCAGCCAGGATTACTTATTAACCTTTTAAAATCTCCATTCATACGTACAAAATTTAGAGGCGAAATGTTTGTTTATTTGTATGGATTAAACATGCAGCGCTTGAATGGCAGAGCGCTTACAGCTCCAGTAGTTCCTACTTAAACTTCGCTAAACGGCCAGTTTCACTGAGAACCTTCTAAACTTTCTCCGCATTTAGCGCAGTGCATTTTGTGGATTGAAATAATATTAGTTTGTGTTAGGTACGGCAAAAGCGAGTAGCCAGCAGCTTACAACTTTTAACTGTCATAGTTGGTGTAACTTAAACAATATCAGTGTTGAACTATTTTGAGTTACACGTTGTGCTACATGTTTATGACTCTTCACGGGAATGTTTGCAGATTGAGTGAATTCACAACTAAAATTTTTTGTTCCTATCTTACTAGCAATATTAATAATTCCTTGCTCGTTATTAATGTTTTATATTTTATTCTTTAACGTAATAACTAAGAAACGGATTTGGTTAAAATTTTACACAGTATAAATAACAGTCTTGTTTAACATAAAAATCATTTGTATATTGTAACTAGTTTACGGGTTTTAACACGGTAAAAATTAAAGGCTAAAATATATACCTTTGCCCGACGTTTCGACGACGTGTTAAAACCCGTAAAGTAATTACAATATGCGTAATAAGCACGAAAGTCTCAAACAAGTAAAATCATTTGTATCCAAAAAGGTAGTAAAAAATCCAAAAAGGTATCCGAAGGTAGGCCATTCAGGCCTACCTTCGGATATATTTTGGATTTGCATGGGGTAGAAATGTGGGGCACAGCTAGTATTCTATATTTGGTAATGGAAAAATATCCAACAGCTTATGTTGCCAGAGTGTGATTTGATTTGTCATTAAAATTACTAATTGGAAAAGATTTTTTTAAAACTATACGTAAACTTAATTGAATAGAGAATATTTTAAAACCATCAAGACAATCACAACATACACATTGAATTAAAAATCGTATCTAATACATGGAATAAGCAGATGCTGCGGAAACGGACAGACTCCCCGGGTAAGCTCTGGAGGATTGTCAAAAGTTTTCCGAACGACATCCGGCGGATCCCCCGCATTCCGCTCGGCCGGTGCCGTGATGGGGCCCGCCATAAATCGTACCTACGACTTATACGACATGTTTCTTAGCCACAAAAACACTTCTGTAGACGTGATCGCAATAAATACATGTCGTAGTTAACGCCGGTACACGTACACTTTTAATCTTATTGCCCCTTTTGACAGTGTAGTCCATTTAACAAAGTGGACATGAGAAACTAGGTTCACAGATTTATTGTATCGAATAAAATCGAAAACATTGACTGATATCGCTTTTCTACAATTATGAAATTATAAATTCATGTTTATTTGCTCACGTATCACAACGGTTCGTCGAAACTATTGAAGTTTGATAGCTCTAAATAGTTAAATGACAATGTATGAACATTGTTTGATAAATTATGTACGCTGTGAAATACGGACACCGGCACTACTTGTATTTTTATAAAGCTATTATTATATTAACTTTATAAAGTAGTCAACAAACATAGATTAATACAACGTTTCAATTATAGGTAAGCATCATTCTCTATTGCATCCGAAAGGATTGAAACAACCAGGTTAGTGCCTCTTACTCTAATATCGGCGTGAAGCAAGGCGTGGTTATATTGTTATGCTTCGGGTGAGAGGTTGGCTAGCCCAATGAACAAATTATAATGGGGGACTGGCTAAAATGTCACTGGCAAAAAATGCATGTATTTATTGCCCCAACCATCAGAATCATGCAAAAACTATCAGTACCACACAAAGATTTAGGTCAACACCGGTTAAAAAAAAGCATCCAAAACTTACGAACCTAATGCAAATGGCCTCCATGCTGACTTGGCATGGGTCCGAGAAGTTTTTTTACTAAGGTATACTTATTGAGGAATACTTTTCGTTAATGCCTGTGCTCATACTTAACTAAATACAAAATAACGTAACTTAAAATTAAAAAATGGCCAAAAAAACTCGTGTACATAAATTATATATTAATATATTATCTAGTGTCACAATTTATCGACATATCATACTTTAAAATTAGTCACCGCTTAGGCTGTAGTAGGGAACATAGAATTCTACATTAGCCCTTTTACATGAATTTCAATTTAATAAGAACGATAAAGAATTAGCATATATTTTCCATTTCGTACTTAAATAATTTGTATACTTAATATAAAAAAAATACATATTATGTTCAAATACAAAGAACTTGTCTTTAGCATAAAATATTAATTAAAAAATAAACATAGTGCACTGAAACTCCTTTTTCAACTACGTAGAGTATATATGAAGGTATATCCAAAAAGAATATCTAGTTCGTGAAATACTGTAGTCTATTAATAAAGAAGTACTTTTAGTTTCTGCATTAAAGTAAGGAGATCCTAAACGCTTGCTGCACTAAACTGTTTGTTAAAGTTGAAGTAACCATTAGTATTCTCTTTTCTTACTGCTTTTCCAGCAGTTATTTATTTGCTAAATATTTTAGTTTACCTACTAGTTTTTATTTTTTTAGTTTTTAAACTAATAAAGGCAACGCACTAAAGGTAAGGCGAAAAGTAATTCACTACTGGGGTAATGACGTTATCAGTCATCTACCATGCGAAATTAAAAAAATGAAATATTTTATATTCAATAGGAGTTATTTAAAATTAATTTTAATATAAGTATTTATTACAAAATATTTGAACTATATACAAATAAATATGTTCTCACGCTATAGATTCATCATAGCACCCTAAATACTAAGTAAGACTATAAAAATAAAATAACTATTGTGGCTAGAAAATTATTTCTAGGATAGGATAGATTTTTTTTATTGCATTTTACATTCGAAAATAGTTTAAAAGTTTGACCCAAGGCAAAAACTCAGTTAAAGAAATAAAATATTCAGCTAATAATTGTAATAAAATAGTAGGTAGATAGTAAATGATTATTCTCCAAATGTTTGGTGATTGTGTCGGCTCGAGATAAAATATCAGATAACAGTGAATAACAGCTAATGATTGTCCCTCGTTGAGATAACAATATGACGCTGCTAATGCACTTGTGTTTATTTTTGTTTCTACAACTTGTGTTCTTGTTAATGTTGCCTCAATTTTGTTAACTAGATGCATGTCAATGTTTGCTTAATTCACAGAGGCAAATAGGTGATATGAGTATCGCTTTAGAGCTACTAAAGTGCAAGAGATAAATTAATGTTTACAGAGTAAATGAGGTCGGGTTCGTAACAAAAAGTAAATGTAGAGTATAAAGACATTAGAAAGTAATAGACGTTACAATTAAAATAGCAACAAATAAGAGTGTGATAAAAATGTTATAATTCATCTATGTATACCTATATGTAAAATGAAAACCTGGCTGATATATGTACAAATATATCGACACAGCCGAAACTACTGCATCTAAAATTTTGAATATGATATAAGAATATTATGGTGGTTATGATGCAAGTGATCACTAAGAGAGGGATTTTAGAAACTTAACTCCTAAGGGGGTGAAATAGGGAGGTGAAGTTTATTAAACACAAGACTGAGGTGAAACCGTGGGTGTAGCTAGTTTTATAACAGTTAAATTATGTTATATTATCTTCATTCAGGTCGAAATCTTTATTCGCTTTAAATATTAAAACTTAAAAATTACGTGCTGACGCGATTTACGCTACTTTAACCGTTATAGTGTAAGTAAACTCGTCCAAAGCTGCCGGCCCCGGTCTTATTGTTTACACAACATGTTTAACGCGCCGAGTGTCGGGTAATATTTAAAAGAGCTAAAATAAAATACAGAGTGACGCCGACGTGCTCTTATTGTGTGGTCAAAAGGTCGCCTGGGCGCCATTGTCGGCCGTTTCTTTACCTCTTTCATTAAAGATACATTATCCCTCGTCTTGTTTAGTTTGCAAATTCGCTCACCGTTCTTTGTCTCATTTAGTTCTTATTTATGACGTTTTTCGTTTAAATCGTTTCTTTTACGTTTAAACTCTTTATATTTGGTTTTATGGCGATAACCGTAACATGTTTCATTTTTCCCTCTTAAACCCTCCAAATTATAAAATTAATTGAGAAAGCTTTTTTTGTTTGAATCTTTATTTCTTTTGATTTCTTAATTGTAATATTTAGCTAACAAAATGAGCAAATATTAACTAATAAATAATAAGTCTATTTAAAGTAAATTTATAACTTTTAAGTAATGTACTTATAATGTAATGATGATTTTAATAAGTTAGTTAATGCAATAGCAGGTATATACTAGAATATATAAAGGCTTTAAATCTGATATAATAAAATTTTAGAACCCTGTAGGGTTTGTTTTTTTTAATTTTATTGTAATGGAATTAGTACAATGAAATGAGATCAAAACAAGTCCGGTAATAGATTTAATAGACCTTGCTTATGGTGATTTTCTTATATGACGTGTTTTATGTTGTCCATTTTTGACTAGGTCAGTCAATCTGTCCCTATATTACTTCACTAGCAGTACTGTAGTGCTTAGCATTACGATAGCATAGGAATATAAATTAATTTTTATATTGTAGAAACTATTTGAACGAACGAGCAATGAAACCTACACAATGGATATGTTTTTTTAATATAAAAAACATACCTGTTTAGAATACGGACAAAAGAACGAATTTGAATTTTGTCTTTCCTTGACAATGTAAGATTTTTTCATTCTTCAGAGAGGCACCTCCAGGTGCAAGGAAGAAATATAATAAAGTCAGCATGAAAGTCTAATTTAGAATATATTAAATAATAATATGTTATAATTATAGGTGACGATAAATAAACGTATAAGTAACCAAGTATATTATTCATCACATATTTCAGCCAGATTGGTACAGCTTTTACCTAGGTAGTGAAAATTGAGGAGTATAAGTGACGCTGCACTAAGATACGCCCCCGTAAACGAATGAACTAGTGCAAACGTTACAAGTATTGCAGTGCTTAGCATTACGATAGCATAGGAATATAAATTAATTTTTATATTATAGAAACTATTTGAACGAACGAGCAATGAAACCTACACAATGGATATGTTTTTTTGATATAAAAAAAAACATATCTGTTTCGAATTCGGACAAAAGAACGAATTTGAATTTTGTATTTCCTTGACAATGTAAGATTTTCTTAAAACGGTCCGGTAAACGTCTTCGGGCTAACCATATAGTAATACAAGAATTTGATTTAGTAGCCAGGGCTATATTGTAACGGTTATGATGTATTAAATATAATAAATCTATACGAAGAATAAAGGCGTTTTTCTACAAGTACGTAGATCAAGAAGAAGCCCCAACAGACATACATAGGTAGTATTGCTGCAAGAGCAGGCTACGTCCCCGAAGTAGCTTGCAGGCATTACAGTACCAAACGATTTCACACTTCTTTTAGTCACAACTTATGGATGTAGCTTATAGCTGATTTGCCAAAGAAGGTTTATAACCTCCCAAATCAGCTATCTAAAACACCAAATAAATTTTTCAGCCATATCAGCAGTTTCTAATATTAGCGCGTCTATCCATACAAACCCTTTAGCTTTCATATTATTATATATTCATATCTAACCTTTTATAGAAACCCCACTATGAC
>LUGF01052788.1:132030-145286 GCA_001625245.1 Calycopis cecrops | reverse complement strand
TTACGTTTTTTTAAACGTTATGTGGCAGCATCTGCTTAAATATCCTTAATGGATGTTCCTTTTTATTTGTCATTTGTCAAAATTAGTTAATTAAGATGATAGAAGAGTTATTTTGTCGATTGCACACGTAAAATCAGAAAAAATACTGGATAAACCTTGAATTAATTTATCAGCGAAACATGAATTTCGTCTTTGACACCCTACCCTGACAAAAATTATTAGAAACTAAATGAGCAAACAATTTAAGAAACATGTGTATGTTATGCTGATTAAAATGGTATATGATACATGTATCTTAATACAAAAATCTAGGAATTAATTTCACTTTTTCAAGAACCCATTGGTCATTACGCTCAGAAGCAGTAGTTGTCAGGTAAACATTATGAGGTAAATTACTAACGTTATCACCTTTGTTACTTTTCCCTTTTAGGGTTTCGTACCTAAAAGGTAAACGGAACCCTATTACTAAGCCTTCGCTGTCTGTCCGTCTGTCACCAGGCTGCATCTCATAAACCGTGGTAGCTAGAAGGTTGAAATTTTCACAACTTATGTATTTGCTTTGCCGCTATAACAACAAATACTAAAAAAAAAAACACTTGGTACGTAAATGGTACGTAGCCCTTCGTGAGCGAGTCCGACTCGCACTTGGCCAGTTTTTGCTATTTACGTAATGTACGAGAGCAGAAAATACCGAATAGAAATAGTAATAATAATAATCGCTGGATAAAGGTTTAATGACTAAAAACACAGGTTAAAAATTTCATGAGTTTTTTTTATTGGGGATGTTTAAAAGACAAAGTTTATGCAAAACCAATAAGATCGGAAGACGAATTGCGACAACGTGTATTTGAGGCAGCCCGATCCATATCGGAAATAAGTTTACGAAAATTGAGCCGAAATTTTATAAGACGTCATTGTCATGTCATTTATGCATACGAGTTCACGGAAGACAATTTGAACATTTAACGTAAGATAATATTAAAATAAAAAAGTAATAAACTCATGTTAACCTGTGTTTTTAGTCATTAAACCTTTATCCAGCGATTATTATTATTACTATTTCTCTTCGACATTTTCTACTCTCGTGCATTACGTAAATAGCAAAAACTGGCCAAGTGCGAGTCGGACTCGCACACGAAGGGTTCCGTACCATTATTGTATGGGCACCCCGCCCAAGTGTTTATTTTTTTTATTTTTAGTATTTGTTGTCATAGCGGCAAAGCAAATACATAAGTTGTGAAAATTTCAACCTTCTAGCTACCACGGCTTATGAGATACAGCCTGGTGACAGACGGACGGACAGCGAAGGCTTAATAATAGGGTTCCGTTTACCTTTTAGGTACGAAACCGTAAAAAGGAAAAGTAACAAAGGTGGTAACGTTCGTTTACCTCATAATGTTTACCTGACAACTACTGCTTCTGAGCGTAATGACCAATGGGTTCTTGAAAAAGTGACATTAATTCCTAGATTTTTGTATTAAGATACATGTATCATATACCATTTTAATCAGCATAACATACACATGTTTTTTAAATTGTTTGCTCATTTAGTTTCTAGTATTTTTTTTTCAGGGTAGGGTGTCAAAGACGAAATAAATGTTTCACTGGTAAATTAATCCAAAGTTTATCCAGTATTTTTTCTGATTTTACGTGTGCAGTCAACAAAATAACTCTTCTATCATCTTAATTAACTAATCGTGACAAATTACAAATAAAAAGGAACATCCATTAAGGATATTTAAGCAAATGCTGCCACATAACGTTTAAAAAAAACGTTAAAATTTCGAAAAGTAATAAATTGACAATATCTCGAAAACCACGCAACTTTTACTGAGGTCAAGTTAAGTTGGTTCGATACCTCT
Source organism: Calycopis cecrops (assembly GCA_001625245.1). Taxonomy (NCBI): domain Eukaryota; kingdom Metazoa; phylum Arthropoda; class Insecta; order Lepidoptera; family Lycaenidae; genus Calycopis; species Calycopis cecrops. The sequence continues at coordinate 143,424 of LUGF01052788.1, read as the reverse complement.
TATAATGATCTACTTCTGGTGTCACTGTGACGTGTCATTTTTGGGACACCCTGTATATTCATATCTAACCTTTTATAGAAACCCCACTATGACTTCAACTTTACTGTAATCGATACAATAAGCCATAAACTTTCATTGTTTCTAATTTCAGTTCCATTTTACACCCGCATAAAGTGCATTTATTTTCGCATCTTGCATTGTTGCCAAATTGTTTCGACTGAATTATAAATGCCCACAATCACTTTAGGGGCTCATTACGCGCGATTACATTGTAAAGTTTGAGACGTAATTAAAACTCAAAAGTTTGCGACGGCTAAAGCGCTGGGAGTGAACTGTGCCAAGTGTCGGATTTCGGACGTGCCGCGGTTGGTAATGCACTTGCGACTTGAACCTGTGACGTCACAGTGTATGCTGTAGATTCGCTTTTCTTTCATCTTAAAAATATTATACAAGCGAAAAATGTAGGTTTATGTTTTAAACTTTCTAGCGAAAATAAAACATGGCACGACATAGATGAAGATGGGATAATAAATACTTTTATCCAGAACGGAATAAGTATCCATGGAGTATTTAAATAGATTTAAAGCGATTATACAACTCTACAAACTCTCAATAGGTTTGTAAGAGCCATATACAAATTGTTAGTTTTAAATAGTCCTATTCCAAGTAGATACTATCACTATCATACGGCATTACTATCATTAGATAAGTAGAAACGAATTGAATCAAATGCTGAACTTCAGCAACACCAGATAAGGTCAAATTAATAAAAATTGATCATTATACTTCTATGTATCGTTGGAATGCTAGTTGGCTGCTACTACAAAAAATATATACCTTATATGACGTGTTCAAATTAGCCATAATTTGGTCGTAATTGCTACAAGCGTACACGAAACATTAAAGTATCAAAATTCGGTAATAGCTTGTGTAAATGTATAAAACCGCCAATTTATGTGATTATCAATGTCCAGTGCTAAATGATTAGATATATTACACAACTAAATACGAATGATGGGACTGTATGCCTACTATAATAAAACACAAGTGTTTTGTCATAGGTCGTATTCTTAATAGATTAGTGCTACTCTTTTATAACAACAGTAGATAAATTATTCCCAAAGAATTGCTTGTGACTCGCAGACAGACGGATGAACTTAATTTCTCGTCTATATTAGTACTGGCGGCTGTAGGAAGATAAAATAACAAATGTGTCACTTCGCTATTTATGCCAGGGACTAAGCGCTGTCTTTACATCAATAAATTTACTGAAAGTTGCTAGGGTGTCGTCCTCTGGTAATCTAGTTTTCAAACATACGTCTTACCTAAGATTAAGCTCAATAATTAATAACCAATTTGCCAACGTCGACTATAAATTTTGAATCCGTGCCCAATTCAATTATAGGCACGCCAAAATAATATTTCACTCGAACAATTGTCTTGTGTTGGATTATAATACATAATATTATATGTATTTCAAAGTGTGTTAATAATATTATGTTACAAGACAACTATTTAAACAATGTGTTGGAATTGCCATTAATTTAGGTTCTGTGCTAATGGAATAAAGATCTTCAACATATGGTCTTGAAATAAGTTAATAGCCAATTCAATGATTGACATGACATTCAAAAAAGAGGAAACATAAACAACTAGTATATTTGAGACTCTATCGCATCACTAATCAAATAGATCTATTTTGAACCTACCCGTCAATTTATATGGACACTGTAGTCAGCTATGGATGGATAACAAAGCCGAACTGCTAATCAGTTCAGTCTAATACTAACTGGCATGTGGTTAGAAAATGAAGCTAGACTTCGGAACAAATTAATAGTACATTTTCGTATGAATAGCTAATTATAAAAAATAACGAGGTATGTGTATTTATTATTAATATATTATAATCTTGGTGTCGTTCTTTTATTTTTCACATGATTTATTTTTGAGAACTTGCGTTCGTTTGCTGGGCATACCCGGTCACAGCCTCAAGAACCGCAACAGTCGGGCAACTTTGATGAGTTGCCCCAGATTCTATATGGACTGTCTCGCCGAGTATAGACTCAGACACAAATATCGTTCAACGGGTTGGATCCCATTCTGATCTCAGTTAAGGAGGCGGCATTAGTCGCTAGAAAGATCTTTGCCCACGTCACTTTCATATCCATCGCCTGAGGAGTGGAACAGCCATCCAATAAATTATATAAATATAAAAGATACATAAAGCAAAGCTCTACATGAAAGATCTTGTTTCATAACAAAAACTGCGACCGAAAGAGTATAAAATTTGATCATCAAGCCTCATTAGACTTGACGTAAATATCTAATATCTATAAATACATTAAGTGCCTCGAAATGGACTGCTACACACAGATGTAATACGAGTAGTTACTAATTACTATATTTACATATACTTAGACTTGTTATATGTACTAATTAAGACCAGATGCGAGCTCCGACTGTCAGTCTGCCTGCAAGCTGTCGTACTCAACAAGCTCATTAATGTCTATATTTGGGTTTTTCCAACGAAATTTAGAATATTCCTTTGTCATAACAAATTTTGTACTGAAATAATTTCCTTTAGAGAAATTTCCGTAACGTACCCAGTATATATCAAATTTTGTTTTGGGTAAAAAGTTATGGCATTTTAATTAAAATTAAACTCATTTTTGGCCAGATGGCTGGGCTGCCATCGCAATTCGTACGAATTTCGTGCACGTGACATCCATCGTAACTCTGTCCATATCACATTTACATGTTTAACTACAGCCTTTATACATAGTATACACTCGAGGAAAATAAATATTTTCGAAAGTATTCTAATTTTTGTTCAATTTATATCTTTACATTTTAAAAATCGCTTAGCATATAATTTCATTATATTCGATGTATACTAAAAATCTTTCACTAAGTCGTTTGTATTTTTAGTTTAGCTCCTGACTACATTATCAATCATAATTAAATTTCTACTAGATGGCAAATATCGTTATTGCCTAATTTTAAATTAAATTACCAATATAACTTTAAATAATATGTAAGTATCCTGATTGGGTTTTTTAATCGATTGTAAAATAGGTTTGTATGACTCTCTGTTCACAAAAAACAAATTAATATAAACCCCTTTTTTTTAGTAAGAAAAGTGTCTGTAGAATTTCTGGTTGTATTCTAATGAGGAAAAATATCTATCAAAAGACTCCAAGGACGACTTATTTACTTATATGCAGTATGTAATAAGTACAGTAAGTCGATTACAATTATAAATACAATCAGCACTTTAACAGTTCATATACTGTACGATAAACAATCTAAGAAGAAACAATATTTGCCGTGACTCCAAAGTAAACTCGCAGAGATTTATGTAGATATTTTAATTTTAAAAGACTTCCTCGCTCTGCGGGCACTCGGGCCCGGGCAAAAAGAGAAGTCACGAACGCATCGGGACTAACTTCTAACAAAATAAATATATTTTGCTGATTCGACTCCAAATTTGCAAGTCTGCCAAGAATATTCGTACCAAATCGTTTTCCTATAATTGGAGTACATGTGAATTTTGTATTCAGTAGCGCATCCACGCCGGTCGGAGTTCGCGGGTGCGTGCAGTACGCGTGATTATAATATTTATAAACACGCACGCAAAGGTACGTAATCACCTGTGATGGTGTCTATTCAGTATGGTAGATGGTCGATAATCATCTGCCATCTTTGAGACATCGAGGAGTCATTCGACGTAATAAATTGTAAGAGGTAGTGCCACGCTGCAGCCGAATTGACCCGACACGGCCCGGGATGTACCTCTTGCTTATACGAGCTTAGAGCTTTAGGGGTGAATTGACAGTTGTGACGTTTCGGGCGGTGTGTAAGTAGCGGGTGGCTCTTGGAGGGATAGAAGAAAGGAGGACAAAGCTAAAAAAAACCTCTATGTGGATGTCTATGGGTATGACTGCTCGGGACAAACGAAGCCACACAGAAGTATTGTTGAAAGCCCTAAACCGCCGGTATGTCTAAACCGCCAGTAAGTATGTAGGTACTCTGGAACTGTTATATTTCATAGCGAGATTGTCAAGGTTGCATTGCCGTTGTAGTCCTTAGGTTAGCAAAATATATCGCATGTGAAAATATTTTATGTTTTATATTTTTCTCTGTTCTTTTTAATCACATTGGTTACTAACAACTTATGATCTAATGCCATAATATAGATGTTATGGGATAATATACTGACTTATAAGAAAACTATACTTAAATAAAAAAAATATTGTAGGAAATATTAGGCTTACGTATATAAATATAGAAATAAAGTGCAAATAAAACATAGTGTGTTACGCAAGCAAAGCCGCTTTCCTTAATATAGCTTTTGGAATAAAACAAATTGTAAGAATTTGACTTAATCCCCTTAAGCCCTAAAAGTTTTTAAAATAAGCAATGGTTTCGACTTTACTTGTACAGTGTAAAATATTCCTTCCGAAAATTGTGAATGGTTATTTACCTTTTTCTGAGTTCATAAATTATTGAGCCGGCCCTCAGGAGAATTTGTCAGACGCCGTCTTTTATAGACAAGACCGCCTATAAAATAAATTGGTCCGTTGTGGTTGGTCAAACTTTTTCAATATTTTACAAAAGTACCCAAAGTACCCGATTATTATTAGCAATACAAAAGGTTTATTGCTAAAGTGTTTTATATTTTATAAGCCAATATTCTAGGTCATTTCATTACATTAATTTAGACTTGGCAACTTGTGTTATTTTATTTTAAGGATGATAATTATATCGTTTTGATTGCTGTTCATTCTCTGCAAAGTGCAGTTGATATTGAACTTGCTAGTAACTTAATTGAAAGATTAATGTTTAGCTAGACAGAAGGTGACAAAAATAATGAAGATAAATCTTATATATACACAGAATTGTTCACAGCTAACAAAGACATAAATTGTCTCAGCTGTAAATTTTTACTTTGTTGAAATGTCTTTGTTATCAAAAAATGTCAGTGACAAAGCATTGGCTAATATTACATCGAATAATATCGACTCCAGACAACACTAGCTAAATTACTGCCTGTTACAATTGTAACTGCCAAGTAGATATCTTAATAGCTTAACAATCAACTCCTAAGTAAAAGCCAGAGCCAACCCAAGCCTTTTGATGTTATGGTAAGCACTAAAACGACCACATTGAGTTACTGCTAAACTTGCTGCAATCTGGAAATTATCCTCATTGAGCATTTAACTTCGTTGATTGGTGACGAACCTCTAGCAAGCTGTACTACAAACAATTAATTTAGGACTTTTTATAGTGTAGGTGGGCAAACAAGCAGTAGAAGTCTTTTGAAAACTACCGACGGTAATAGACATCCACACAGAGGTTATACAGATGCATTGGCCCCCTTCTTCTCCATGGGCCAGCTGAAACTCACACACCACACAAACGCTACAGAATTCTTTGCGCCGATATCACGCTAGCGAGAGGGACCTCCCCAGTCGTGTTATCCCTATTTAGCTGCAATGCAGCATAGCATTACCTCTTACTAACTATCGCATAAGGTATTGTTATCGATATCGATAACGAAAGTGGCAATAGTTGAAGTTATCGTTTAAACAACTAAATTTACCAACGATAAAATATATGTAATATTTTATCGTTGGTAAATTATATCGCTTGAAAGAGATACCGCAAATGGGCATTATTTCGTTCATCTTATCGCACCCACCTTTGTAACTGATACTAATAGTGCCCTGTAGGCGTCGCGCGTCGGCAGCGCATTACCTGCACAATGCTACAATTTTCATGTAGAGCCCGTAATATGCGACGATGTTAACTCGAGTACCTGTCAATTTAAAACTTGTTATGAGAATTTACCGCAGTACGGTATATTCAACATTGAGTGTATTCGATTTACTGAAGTACGGTTTATTATTTTAGCATTTACTTTGGCTCTGTTATGAATTAAAGGTAATTTGAGGCGTTTCATAATATCGTTTGCGCCAACAACGCCAATGGCATGAGTAAGAAAAGAGACCAAGTTTCTGTAATGCTTGTTTTTGGTTTATAAGTTTCTGGAAAAATTTAATGTTAGATAGACGAAATTTCTCTAACGTTTTCGCCTTACTTTGCTATACAAAATGTAATGTTTGTCTATATGTCCTTTGTAGATTCGTAAACTATGCAATTGTTAATGTGAGTTAGGATTTTAAAATTTCAACCCCTGCGGGGGTGAAATAGGGGGGAGTAGCTTATAAATTATGTGACGGGAGTGAAACCGCGCATAGCTAGTTACATATTATAAGTAGCAATCTATCTTCTTCTATATATATCTAACTCAAAGGGGACACAGCCCAAACCACTGGACAGTAGGCATCCGCGAAGAAAGGATTTTTAGAAATTCAACCCCTAAAAGGGTGAAATAGGGTGTTGAAGTTTATATGGGTTTCTTAGAAATTAAACGCGGGTGAAACCGCGGGGTACAGTTACTTCAAACTATATATCTTATAGTTTCTCGTACGCCTTATAAAAATGTAAAGCTCAATAAACATTGGCAATAAAATTAGGATCGCGTTGAGCTCACGGCTCACTAGCTCCGTTTACCAGCAGGTAATAGGAATTATTATTTGTGGAGGCCCGGTGACATCGCCCGGGGGTATCGGCTTCACGCCTGGCCGCGCACACCCGCATGCACTACTTCCAAGTGTTTACCCTCAAGGAGGCGAAATTAATGGTTTCAGACGGAGCTAAACAAACCACTAGAACTGTTGCTTTGTGCGAATTGTCTTGAATTCTAATTTATCTAGTGTTATTTTATTCGACTGTTTGTGTTTGAGGCGATGTTTGCAATGGATGATGAGAAAGAAGCAAAGAATTTTAGTAGTGGACTCAATAAGAAATTACTAATGCTTCTTAAAGATATTTAAGACACGTGAAAAAATATGAGTAAAATCATGTGTAACATTTACCCCATGATATTTAAGGATCACGGTATGAAACAAAATATTAGAAATGAATTGGTGTGAAAAATCGTTCAGCGTAACGGATTACGCTTTACCAAACTTACGTTAGATACATGTCTTGCACATCTTTCCCTTTAGAATCATGTTCGATCTTAAAATTAAAACATAGTCGCATGTCGGAAATGCACACGCATACATGATCATACATGCTTAAAAATACCGTAAATACTCCATTAAATGCATATTTTTTTGACCACACTATTTTGTCAATGTTTACCTTTATCGATAACAGATAAGTTAGATGTTAGAAAGTAGATAGTATAACGATAATGGAGTAGGGTATGTTAATTAATAATACAACGTAATGGATGTGTTACACGCATGATAAATGATACAGAGCCAACGTTAATACTATCCAAGGCATCGTGAAATTCTAATGACGATAAAATGTTTAGTTAGTTAGTGGGATCTGTGTACATTTTTAATGATGTGAATATGTATTATTCCATGCGGATTTATTTCTAACCCACAGGGAACATCCTCATTATATAATGTGGATGTTCCCTCTGGATGTTCCCCTGTACATAATTCTACATGGATTTATGTTGAGTCCATAAGGAACATCCACAATACATAATGTGGATGTTCTCTATGATTCATAAGAGTTTGTACCGATTGATATATATAATCAGAAAATTTCTGAACTGAAACTCTACTGGAGTAACCTAGTAGATTCGGGATTCAAATTTATTTTTACTTTTTGAATGTTTTGCGATACATTTTCCATACAAAAGAATCGGAAAATAGAATAACTAGCTCTTTCTACTTAAACTTTTAAATTTGTAGCCAAGTTGGGATTTAACAAATTTCCGTTCCGCATAGTAAGTATAATTATGAGGTCAGACAACATTAAACAAACAAGATATCGCGCTGTACGGTTCAAGTAAGAAGAATGCACCGCGGCACAAGCTGACAGGAAGCCAAAAGCTCATTTCACGGCAGCCGCACTCATATTTTACACTCTCCAAAATACCCTTACAATAAAGTGACTACCTGGCACGCAAGCGCAAATATCTTCTATTGCGAGGCGTTTGAGTGCAATTTACCTTAATTTAATGTTGACTTCTAGATAGTACTGAAACTAGTTACCCCATTATGCATGCATGCGAGGTAGAACAAAGAATGGGGATCGTTATTCCATATTATAAAAGTTGTACATCGTGCGGTTTATAGCGAAATAATTGTTTTTTATCTATATCTATCGCGAGCAGTTAGCGGCATGCAAAGGAAGTTGTTATACGTCTAGGAACGTTCGTTTTTTTGCTAGACACAACTGTAAAGTATAAATACGACATGATATTTCTTATTCAATATCCGCTTTATTGAACACTTTTGAATGAAAAAGCGATCGAGACTTCCGTCGTGTGCACATGGAGTAAAATCTACTTGAAAGTCTTAATACATTTTTATCCTTGCGTCATAGATGCTTCAACTAAAAATATATCTCAAAATAACATAATAAACGTCGCAGGCAAGGCTGCGTGTTTCCGTAAGTAGCTTCATAAAAGCGTATCTCTCTCAAATGAGTTTAATCTGAAAAGAGTAAAAAGATATAAACTAAAATTAGATGAAAAATCTGTATGTAGAAAATACTTTATTACATTGGATTACAGGCTTTTAAATGCGGGAAGAGCGCGCGGTAATTGCAGTCATATTTTAATAATTTAAATGCACTACTGGATATTATTTTAAAGATTCAACTGCTATTTAAAAGTCACTAATGGTTGTTGTGTTTTATGAATTCAAATTAACGATCCGGTGAGCCTTGGCGCTGTCAAAACGAACTATTTATAATAGGATATTTACATTCGATTAAGAGTGAAGCTGGTGCCAAGCTCGGAGGCCAGAGGTCGACGGTTCCACCTCGGCACCTCAACCCGGCAAGTCCACTCTGCACTTACTGACCTATATCCGCTTTGGCAGCGCTCACAATCGCTTCAACTTAATTGTCTCGACACTTGGAGCTTTCCTAACGACTATGCCGCAATCGGCCGATTTAAGGGGAACTCTGTGCTGACAGCGACCGCGTTTCAAGTGCCTTTTAGCCAGATCCATTACGGGCGAGTCAATCGTGGCCGCGGTGAAAAATATTCATAAAACACTTTTATTGCACACGAGTTTGTTACGGTAACCGTATTCACGAAAACGCGGAACACGGGAAAAATACGACACATTGTCTGGGTGCCGTGTTACGGACATATATAATGAAAGAGGGGGATTACAATTTGCCTTTGTGACGGCGTCGTCCAATTACATTAATCTGGAGTACTCGTGCCGTGGTGGCGCCGCCGCAAGCAACTTGATTAAAAATTCTATTAGTTAAAAGGCAGATATCTTCTTAATAGATAAAGTGCACGTAGCTTTGTCGGTTTGATATTTAGTGGGGCTGCGGGATTTGTGGAACCGTTACCAAATTTTAGTTCAGGTAGAGATTTAAATTATGTTAACTCCACTTAAAAACGAAGCTTACATTATTCATTGAATGGCTCCGAAATTACTAATTCTTGCTCTCCAGAGTGGTCTATATAGTGGCAAATATAAGTTGTTATTGCTTATTAAGTTATATGTAAGTAGGTATTGTAATAACATAATATGTCTGTGTTTCTTTTGTAATGACAATATTTGAGCAGTCTCGAACTGGAGCGATTGAGCAACAATATTCTTTCCCTCTCTTAGCATTTAGACAATAGAACAGTTACTTATATTTCGTGCTACTGGCTCGAACTCTTACCGAACTTCAGCAGAGCTGGGCAACATACTAGAGGATATACTTATTGATATTATCTCTATCTCTATTTTACACACCATCTTATAATATTTAAACAACAAGATGTGGGCGCGAGGTCTACAAGTGTTGTAATAATACCTTTCTAAATATTATGTAACACACAATTTCACAAAACATTTTCGGTATGCATATTTTTCCATGTATGCTGAAAATATACGTACATTTTTATGGGTTCATTATAAAGAACGGATTTACGAGCTTGTTTACATTAGCCTAGACTTGAATATATTGTTCTATACATTATAATATTGCTGATAAAACACGCCTTAGATTTTTTTACATTGCCACTAATCATGTGATGTGTTCTCTACATTTATAAAGTAAGTGCCGACTATTCATAATACTACAGCGACGAAGCTTTATTTGTTTTATGTATCGTATAGGGGCCAAATGAGTAATCGCGTCAAAGACGAGTGATTTCCGACGCCCACAGACAGCTGCAGTACAAGGTGTCTTGCGGTGGCGTTAACGTCATTTAAGATACGAAAAAGTAGTATGACGACCTGCACGTCGCGTGTCTTCTTGACTTTATAGAAAGATGCCTATAGCAGTTTCCCCTTGCCGATAAAGATGTATGATAAAACTAGCTGTGCCCCGCGGTTTCACCCGCGTTTAATTTCTAAGAAATCCATATAAACTTCAACACCCTATTTCACTCCCTTAGGGGTTGAATTTCTAAAAATCCTTTCTTAGCGGATACCTACGTCGTAACATCTACCTGAATGGCAAATTTCAGCTTGATCCGTCTAGTGGTTTGGGCTGTGCGTTGATAGCTGGCTATGTCACGTTTGAGTTTTATATATATAGAAATGATTCCAAAACCTTTAATTTGATGCCTGTAATGAGTTATGACATCCTGTTTTGGAAGTATCGCCAGAATCGCCGATGCCCGTGACGCGTCTAAAAAAATTACTTTGTTCCCTACCAGTAGGGATAGAGCAGTAGGGATATGTGGAACAGGCGAAAATGAATCTTTTTATATCGTTATTTTTAGAAAAAAGGACAAGATAGTGTTTTTTAGAGGTGGTTTCATGCTATATTGCAGCTATATCGGGCCGGTACGACAGCGTAGGAGTTACTACGTAAAAATTAAAAAATGGTACAATATTTGGACACAGGTTTACTTAATGTCGTATTTATTTGATGAGAAAATGGTAGAAATTTATTAACATAAATATCATTACATTTTACTGTCTAGCAATAAGCTATGTAAATAAATAGGCACAGGAATACCCATGTTCAATACTTCCTTTTCAATCAACCCCGGCACAAATGTATGTAGCCGCAACACGGCGTACGACCACAGAACAACCAGACCTTTTATCTATCAAACGAGCTATTATTTACGAAGACTACGAGCGTGTAGCTCTGCGGTGAGCGGCTCAGCGCGTTTATATCTGTCAATGTATATAGCGTCAAGTCAGGAAATATGATCTTTATGATCATCATCGTAATCATTTACCTTCATCTGGTAGGTTGTAATTAGTTCTCTTTTTAGTACAGTGAGAGGTAGTGCCATGCTGCACGCATGCATGCAGCCGAATGGGGAGGCACGACCGGGGAGGGACCTCTCGCTTACACGATACCGGCTTACCGCTGTGCTGTCGCATT